>BMAW01006315.1:98311-171876 GCA_019974015.1 Nephila pilipes | reverse complement strand
TTTAAACATGGGAAGGGGTTGTTTACTTTGTTTTGATCGAATATTGCAGGTTGAGGCTATGAGATTGTAGTCAGCTCCAGTTTTTTTTTTCAACCTCCGATGGATCATATAAAAGACAAGAATACAAAACAAGATGATTTGTTACCAAAAGTTATGTTCAAACATGGTTACTTTTCAATATAATCACCTTGAAGATCCAGGCATTCATCACAGCTGAGGACGAGCCTTCCGATACTCTCTTCGAAGAACATTGCTGCGATTGATGTGATATAGATCTGCACTTTTTGGAAGCTACACAAAGGTCTGGAAGATTAGGCTTCCTAGCCAATTTTTAAATTCAAGGATGAGATGAAAATCATTCGGCGTTGTCAGTACTATAAGATGGATGATCAAATACGTACCATTTAAATTATTTCAGAAGGGGATGGATTACAAAGCACTGTAAGAGAAGGGAGTTGCAATGAATGAGGACAACCCCAGAAATCAGCAATCCTCTTTTGTTTTGAATGGCTCTTCACAGCCGTCATAAAGTTTGAAAATAAACAGCTGCATTGGTCGTAAGTCCCCGGTTAAATAAACTCAACAAGTAAGGCAAAAACTCGTAGTCCCAAACCTGTCTGCTATCGAGTTTGTTTAAAGACTTGAGTCCTTGTCTCCATTAATCGGGAACGTCGTTTCGCTAGTCTTTAAATTGTCTACACCATTCATGCCCCCCCCCCCCCCCATCACTCACAAAGTATTCACCGCATATTCCCCTTGAAGAAGCGAATAACTCTATGGAAGTCGTCCTTGGCGGGAGCATCAATTATACTTCTATGTTTAAGTGTCTTCAGCTCAACTTGACATGGCGAGATAACGCCGGTTAGGTGATGTACAATCACCCATTTCTACCTCCTATCACTTGTCTGGTTGTTTGGCAGTTCGATCGAAGGTTGAAAACAACAACCCTCGTATAGGTTCTATAACGTCAAAATAGAGAATATTTAGTGAAGAGAATCACCAGAACATGCCATTAATATTTTCGTCAGCAGATAGACAGCACAGACATAAAAAAAATGGTCGACTTATGAGAGAAAAACAAGGAATGGAGATGTCACAATGTCTGAGAAATAAAATTTCAAGTTAAAAATGTGTTACATTTAGTAAAACGACATCGCATTACAGTTGTACTTTTCATTTCTAGTTTATATCGCTCTTCTTTGCGATTTGTATCCATAAAGGTATTTTGTCTACTTGTTTGTTTCTTCCATTTCCCCCCCTTTTATTTTTAAAAAAAAGCGTTAACGCACTGGTGATCGTTATAGTAATCTAATTTTAATACAGAAAACGTGTGTGTGTGGAGGGGGTTCGCCACTGAATTCATTCGTGTCGCCCTCTTGAGTTCCGACTGTGGTTCCTGGTACTTCACGTGGGCACGCAGTATAACAACCAACTTATATGTTTTGAGAAAATGAATTATATCTTAAAATGCTTCTTAATTTATTGAAATTTCTATTGGATGTGTAAGAATCTATTTTTTGAATGGAGGTTATTTGCATATTGTCAAGTTTATTAAAGTATTTCATTGCTAATTTTTAATTTACACTGTTTTGTATGGTGGGGAAATTTATTGCCACTCCAAGTTCTTCGTTTTTTAAGAACCAGTAGATAATTAGAAGTTGTCCGAGGATTAAATTTGAAGTTATTTAAATCTTTAACAAGTTTATTTGAGTGTTTGCTGCATGATCCCAAACTGAACAGGGGCAAATGAAATCTGGTCTGACTACAGATAAGCAGTCAGTCTTCTACTTACAACAGATTATTGGCAGATACGTGGAAAACTTTGCCACGCCATATCTGAAAAAGTTTCTTATTTTTATTTGAAAACAAATTTTATCCAATATAACACCAAGATATTTAGTGTGCTGACAACAGGGGATTTCATTGCTTTGAAGATAAATGTCTGTGTATTTTCTTTTTCTGGAGAAATAAGACTGTCTCTATTGCCTATATTCCAGGAAATTTTCTATTCATAGTGCCAGTCTCCTAATTCCGACATGTTTTTGTTAAGAGATTATTATAGGTACATATTTTCTCCTTACTATCACCATATCATTTGCATGCATGCAGAGGATCAAGCTATGAATGGGAAAGTCATTCACATTGATATTAAATTAGCATAAATCCTAGCAGGGATCTTAGAGGGACCATGCTTCAATATTTTTAATTTAATTTTTTTTTGAGTACATACTAATTCCTTTCCCATAGAATTCCGACTTTGAAGAAATCAATTAATTATGGTAGTTAAGGTGGGGGGGGGAAGGGTTATGTAATATTTAATTAATTTTAAAATTAATCCTGTGTGCCAGACTGAATGAAGATTTTTTTTTAAAATAAAAGGAAAATCACTATTAAATCTGGGTTTTATGAAATCAACTGCTTTTAGGAATTGATGTTATGTGATTAACAGAAGTGTTTGCTGAAAATAATCAGAAGTGAAGCTTTTTCAGCTTTGTTTCTAAAGTAATTATTTCTATTTTAAAAATACAACAGAGTGCTTTGTATCTTATAAAGAGGATCAAAGATATTTTGATTAAGTTAGTTCACATTTTAGTTACAAAAAACAACATAAGTTTAATAACTACCAAAAGACGTTTAATTATAAAGATGCTTTACACATCTGTGAGAAGAATTGTGAGTTTCTATTGCAGATTCCTAGAGGCATAATTAAGATTGGTTTAAATAGGAGGAGGGGGAAGAATTACAACCTTTAAACATTACAATAGCAATGGAATAAAAAGTTATACAAATCCTATGATTTATTTGATAGAAATCACCAAGTATTAAGAAAACTGGTTTATTGTACTATCTTCAGTTGTATATAATCAGTCAAGAAACTTACAGCAACAATAAATTTCAGCATATATCTTTTTGAAAGGAATAAATTTCTTAAGTTTTAATGAGATGGTACCCAAAATCCTGTTATAGAGTAGGGAAAAAAATCACTTTTGCACAATATGTGAGAATGAAAGTTTTATCTTTCCTCTGAAAATTCTCATCCAAAGGGCCAATGATCACACTAACAACATTCTAAAGAAGTAGTGATGTATTTGCAATTCTGCTGCCTCTCTCTATTTGACTTTCGAAATTATAAAATTGTATGAGACTCTGTTATATGATGTATCTAGAACAGGTTGTAAAAATAATTTTTAAGTGATTTGTTTTAGTACAACCACACTGAAACGTTTAGGATCCAATTCAAAGAGAATTTTAAAGTAGGTATCAGCAGATGCTGTTATATTTAAACTGAGTAAATGTAACAATCCATAACAGCCCCTGATTATACACCACCAACTAATATTCACATTGATTTGGCAAATTAAAACATTAATATCCATATTCATGAATGCAGTTTAATTTGGAATATGTTTATTATTAAAACTATTTTTAAGTAATGTGTGTATGTAGTTCTGCTCAGTAATAATTTTTTCCTCCAATGTACTACAGATATTGCTGAGCTCATAAAAACAGTTACAGTATTTCTGATATCATACAATAATATAAAATATAAATTACAGAATAGAATTAAGTAACGCAATAAGACATTGTGACTTAGAAAGTACACATATACAATTTGAAGATGAAGAAATGCCTGCAAAAATTACAGATAATACTTTTAATTTTGATGAGCTTTTCCTCGCATTTTTATAATAGTATTGCTTTCTTGAACAAAGATTACTATATGTGTGTGATTAGGTTATTCTAGATCACATAAAATAATAATTGTGTCAAGCATCCATCTAACATTGAATAGTACATCTTTATATAATTTGGACCTTTTTCGGCATTTCAAATTTTGTTTAGTAATATTCATATATATATACACACACACTGATAGATTTCAGATTTCACAAACTGAACCAAAAAAAAAAAAGTATTTTTTTACTAGAGAGGAAAAAGGAGCAAAGTGGATATTAAAAGAATTCATAATGCCAAAATGACATAAAAAGGCAATAAGTGATAATGAAATTTATTGAAAAACAAAATGATTTATTTACATAATTATGGAAGATAATGGCACATAATACATAAGAAAATTGCAAAAAAAATATTTGCACTTTATAGCCTTCAGAATCAAATAAATGTTCCAAAAAATGCACAAACTACATGATTATTAACAGAATATGTCAATGAAATATAACACAATATAAACGTTACATATGATAAGAAAGAAAGATACTATGTATACTTTTATACTTCAAATACTTAAAGTAGAAAATAATAAAATTATATTTTGAAAAACACGTTACATATATATATATATATATATATATGAATTGTTGAATAATGATATATTCAATGGAATGATTTAGTTATGTAATATATATCACAGTTGATAATTTTTATGATTACTTTATGAGTAGTACTTGATGTATGCATGTATAAAGCTTCTTTCCATGTTTATAGATGTTAAAAATATTTTTTATCTGATACTCAACAGATTTTCAGTCATTAAAAAAAGTTACGATAACTTTTAACTCTTACTACTAATGTGCTATAAAGATGATTACTGTCAATATTTAAGAAAGAAAGAAAATATATAATGAAAATAATGTGATCATGTATGTTATAAGTGTATTTCATTAAATATATTTATAAGTCACTTTTAACAACAGAAATGGCTTTTTGCATTCACATAATTTCAAAAAATTTTCTACAATTTTTACATGAAACCTTTTAAGGAATTAATTATATTTTCACCAGATTGATCAATTCATTAAAATAAAAATGTAATTTTTTTAAATGAATTTAATTGATTCTCAAATTTTTTTATGCAAAGATTATTTTGGGGGTCCTTTTTAAAAATTAACAGTATAACTGGAAAAAAAATTATAATTCATTGTTTTTAAAATTTATGTGACTCCTTAAACATTGGCTTGAACTGGAATAAACCAGTAGTTTCTCTACCTCTGTGAGAAAAGTACCTGGACTTCAATAGCATAGATTTCCATTGAACTTCCCCATGGGAAATGGAGAAACTTCAATATATAGCAGATAGATACCTTTCATATCTTACTTCTTCAACACTCCGAGTCGTTAAAAACACAAGTTGTTAACACTTCTGTTGAAGTTATAATGTTAATTTATAAAAAGTTTCTTAATTATAAACATTTATTCACTCCTTTAAAAAGGCAAAATTAATTTAATTGATATTAAGTTATTATAATATCTAAATTGGCAATTCATTTCTTTGGCATAAGTAAGCATGAACAATCAGGAGTGAGCTTTGTTTTAGCAACAAAAATATCAAGTCTATTTCATCTCAAATTTCTAATATGCAATATGATATTAACAAATAATGTTTCACATTAATGACACAGGAGGGAAAAAAATAATTTGATTAAATGATTTAAACAAGATGTCAAACAAAAAGAGTTCTTTTTGTTTTGGTCTCTGAAATATATTTATATTTTTTCGTAAAAAAATATAAATAAAAATTGATTTAAAGAAAATTTTCTAATTTGATTGCAATACATAATCTCTTGTTCACTCTTCAGCAGAATTTTCTGTAGTTTCATTTTCATCTGTACTATTAGTAAAATTGAATGATTTTCGTTGTAAAACACAAGAGCGCTGACTTCTTCGAAGAGTTGATGTTGATGAAGGAAAATAAATTTTAGTTTTTATGTTATTCTTTGGTTTTCTTTTAACAATTCCTGGACTCTTTTTAAAATTTTTTCTGGAAAAAAACCCCACATATATTTTTAAAAAAAGTAATCTAAAATAAAACTGAAAAAGTATTATTAGATAAGATTACAAATAATATCATTGATATATGACTCTTATTTAAAGAAAACAATTATGTCAAACATTTATGGAAAAAAAAAATACAGAAATTTTTTAGTTATCATAATTTCTTTTCATTGTTATTTCTAACAAGGTTATTATTTTTGATATAATTCTTAACCTTGAGTTAAAAATTATATCAAATTATAGGAGTCATGAATTAGAGCAAATATATTTATTAATCTTATCATACACTAACTATGAAAATCTTATATATAAATTTGAATGTTTGTTTGCCCTCTACACAAATCCTCACCATTAATCATATCTTTCAGGGGGAAAAAAATGAAGGGAGCTTCAACTGATGGGTAGAAAAAACTGTTAACACATTCCTACAATTTTTTTCAACCCCCCCTTTTTTATCATTTCCCCATGTTTTTGCACAGGCAACCCCCCCCCCCCCAAAACAAAGATATGCACTTAAATAAGTTTTCTTTAAAATGCAATTTGCATTTGTGAAATCAGTTAAAAAAAAAACAGAGCCACATTAGTTTTCTCTTCCAGGTACAACACATCAATACAAGCACTATCTAATATATCCCCACATGGGCATTTTATATTATCTTCCTTTTTATCCTCAGAGCAGCATCTCAATTAACAATTCTTTTCCACTAGAAATCTAAGTGTTAAGGTTGCTACTGAAAGAACCCATTTGGTTCATTCTTGTTCAAGTTACCTTTGCGGGCTGATATCTAAATGTTGGGGAGAATTCTTTTTTAAAATGAGACTATCTAATTAAATATTATTAGAAATTTTACTTTTATCATATGCTTTTGTTATTGATAAAAGTTGCATAAAAAGTATACTGTCCATACCCTTAATTATCCAACTGAGTCGAATACAATTTTTGGTAAATTTACTTGTTTGTCTATCCTTTACACAAATCCACACACCATTAATCATATCGTTTGAAATTTTTTAAGACCATTACCGATGCATGGAAGGAGCTGTAAGCATATTGCCCACAATTTTTTCAAATTTTTTTATTCATGGTGATATTTTTTGAATTAACAAAACTAATAGATATTAATGACGATTAAATAATGTATTTCAATATTAATTAACTATTGCTTTTGTAAAAAACAGTTATTGAAATTAATCAATTCAGTTAAATAGCATTTATTCATCATAAAAAAAAATAGTAACTCACATTTTTTCATATTTAAGCACAGGCCTTTTTGTAAATATCAGTTCCTCTTGTTTTGCAGTAATATTCAATGTTGCTAGAAGGAATGGCCATAGAAATAATGAAATAAAACGATTGGTTAAAAGATGAATGGCATCAGTTGAATTGGATAATTCCTCACAACAGCAATCTTTGACTTGAACATCTGATTGTCTGGTTTCAACCATGGCTGCTGTTTTCATTTCTTCATCAGGTACTATTAAACAAGACTTCTGTGTAGACAAAAGAAACAAATATTTCAATATAACAGTGAATGAACAAAATGAGCGAGAAATTAACAAATTTCACAAGAACCAAGCAGATATGTGCATTAAGCCTGATGTGTTTTAAAAAGTTTTCCAAAATCCTTTATCACAACTGTGAGAACCATATTACTATTAATTTATGGTCAATCTTTTGAGAAGTTATCCAAATTATTTGAAAATTGATTTGTAACTCCCATGTCATATTTTTTGCCTCACATCTTTGATATTACCATCAAAGATGCCTTCTAGCACTTTTATGTTTTAATTCCAACTATGCCAGCTATAACAAAAAAGAGCATATTGTGGTGAGTACTATCACTTCTTTAAGCTCATACAATTATTGAATTACCTTGTGCATTTTTCATCATATAGAAAATGAACAATTTTAAACTAACGTATACTTACCATTGCATTAACAACAACATCAAATGTTTCTTTACATGTTTTAGCATTTTCTGCATTGCAGCATTTAATGCATTTTGGACCATCCTTCTTATATCCAATTAAATAACCAATATATGCTTTATTGTGATCCACAAATGTTGCAGTCCTTCTTAAGTTACTATCTGTTACTTGGATCATATCCATTCCAGTTAAAGTAGTCCAATTTGGAGGAAGTATCATCATTGGATTGTTTTCAGAAATAGATGGTTGAACAAAATGATTAACAATATCAGCTAGAGAAACATTATAATCATTTCCTCTGAAAATGCAATTCATATCTTCCTCACCAAGTGTTCGGGAGCACATCATTTTCTATAAAAATACAATACGAGCATGGTAAAATTAATCATCAAAGCTATTAAAATTTAATAAAAACATTGATTATAAATAAAATGTTTAAAACAGAATAATAAATTCAAGCTACATAATTTTTGCATAATTATTTATTTGACTGAAATCATATTTTTCTTTTTAAAAACAGTCTTTCTACATTAATTACACTAACACACAAAAAATATTATTTACATTCTGCATCAGTTGAATTTGAGTTGCAGCACTACAGCCATGCAATTGTTTATTGATAACAGACTAAATGTGTCAATCATTCACTCATTTAATTCTTACAATACACCTAGTGACTACTTTAAGACCCAATTGTATTTAACTGGTATCAATCTCCATTATTTCGTAAGAGGTCTTAAGAAGTGCCAATCTTTGAATCAGCAGTTTATCAGTTGCAGAGCTAATACTCTTCTGGCAACAACTATGCCGAGAGGGAAATTAAGTTTTAATACTTTAAAACCCCATGTAGACATACTTACTTCTGATGAATCTTTAATATTCAACAATGTAGATAAGAGGGATATAAAAAACCATGAGACACATCACCACTGCAACATATTTAGAATCCAGTTATCATATATTGAATAAATATATTCTATGTATATTGATGTGCGAAATTTTGATAGCGGGCTTACAAAAAAATAAAAGTACTGAAATACTAACAAGATGCAATTTATTCAAAATACAAAGAGAAAATGAAATGGGATGAATCACTGGAAAACATCTACATTTAATGCACATTTTCAGTAGCAACATTGAATTAATAAGTTAGAAATTTTTCTGATATTCAACACACAGACTTCTCCGAAGTTACAGCTAATACTTTACTAGCTCCACACTTTATACAGCTAATGCAATCAAAGGTTAAGACCCATCTCTCTCTCTCTTTTTTTTTTCTAAATTTCTTTTTGTAATGGAACCTTTTAAATTTATGAAAAAATAATATTGCTCTCTGTTCCCTCAATAAAAAATTTCCAGAAGGCCATACCTGTTCTAGTGCTATCGTTCAAATTTCATAAGTCACTTTACACTAATGCAATAAAATAATATAAATTTATAACAGAAATGAAAAATTACACCATCTTACAAAAACACTTCATTTTTCCAATTAAAACTAAAAATTCTTATATTCATTCAAATTCAGGTTTTTTATTAACAATCCCTCTCCTCCAAAAGAAGTAAAACATTTTCAAATTAAAAACAAATTTATTTAAATATACAGAGATACCTTGTATAAAAATGGCCTCATTTAACATATTTGTTTAATAACAAGAGGCCGCAAGCCTAAATTTGGTTAATAGCAAGTCATACGATGCATGCTTTATTGTAGTTATAACAAATAGTATGACACAACAATATAACTTTAGGTTTTTGACACCTCATTGATTGCTTCAATTTGTTTCAATACCATCTAGCTGCTGTCAAATAATCTAAATTATCATAATATTAATAGATTATAATCAAAGTGAAACCATTATTCCAAAACAGGAACAAGAGATAATTAATTGATTACTGTTATTATACTTGATGGAAATCACACTTTATATAATGATGTTAATCTTGGAATGAATCACTATTGTTAACTAAGAAACTAGTCTTTACATACATAACAGAAATTATGGCCTATCAGACAACAAATATAACTCCTAACTTATTTTATTGATATTCTCCCCCCTTTTTTTAATTTTGTTTCAATAATGTTTAATACATCAATGCTCCCACAAAATCTTTTTAAGATTGTTTAACATTTCTTCTTACCTAAACATAGCAGGTTAATTACTGCGTGTCAATAAAATAAGTTACACCATGTAATCCAGAGAAAAATTTCTGATTCTGTAAAACAGACTAATTACAATATAAAAACTATTTGTATCATTGCTTTACACATTATTATAAAAAAAAAATTGCACACCATCTATAACTGTTAGTAAAATTCTTTAGAAAACCTTAGTTTTTGTCATTATAATTATGTTTCTTAGCAAATAAGATAACATTTTAATAAACAAAATTAAAAAATACTTATTTTCATAAGTTTCCTTTCATTCATGAGAAATTTCATTTTAAAAAGACATATTTTCAAAATGGCAAGCATAACGCAATATATCTTACAATGATGGGAGACTTGTTACGAGATGACTTGTAGATTATTTACTCCCATGAATACCTGAATTATCTAGTGTGTAATCATTTATTTAAATACATAATAAATATGATTGTTATGAGTCAATAAATATATAGCATAATACTGATCATAAGAAATAACTGCATATTTATTGATACTGTACAATTAAAATACCTGTTTTAAATATGCTTCATATATAAAACACTCGGCTGATTCTCGGGAATTGAGATCTAATGGAGAAAAATACATCAGTTAGTTAATACTAATTTAAAATAGATTTAAATTTATCCAAAATTTATTATAATAACAACATACCAATACGTTTTGTATAGGAAGGCATTCTTATCAAACTACTTTCTTCTTTAATTTTATCTAGCAGTATTTTATGAAGCCAACCTTTTTCACAGACATCAAACTTTTCTTCATCATGATGTACATATTCATCCATTTCATGTTCTCTTTCCTCTTTAATCTCTATTCCAGTTTCAGTGTAACTTTTTTTCCTTCTTCTCTTACTACATTTAGGAAGTTCCTGCTCATCTATTTCCTCTTCTGTTTCACTCTCTATTTTTAATTTCCTTCTCTTTCTAGATTTAGAAAAATCCCGTTTGTTTACACCATCAAAACTTAAATATCGGGGTTTCCAAACTTTTTTATTAATAATATTTTCATTCTCTGTAAGTTCTTTGTGAAGTTCTTTAAGAGCACCAATGCTAATTGAAGACAAATTCAAATCTTCCTGCATAAAAAAAAAAAAAGAGGAATTTTGAGAATTGCCATTTATATAATTATAACTGTCTAGAGCAATTTAACCAATATTCAAAGATGCATTTTGACCAATAGCTGTATAAAAATTAGTAATAATTCTTAATATAATACTTGAAATGAGGAATCCTTCATTATGTGCCAGAAAAAAAAAAGGAGCACTCAAAAGATTAAGATTGCTTGAACTTGTTTTGAAAGTTTTTTTTATTTATGTGTAAATAATAATCTCCCTTTTTCTGCTTTTAATCAATTCCAGAACATGTACAGAGTGGAGAGTTGAGGTACACTTCACTCTGTACATTTATGTATTTAAGAAATATAGATTCTTTCCTTATCTTGCTTGGAAGATATCTACATAATCCTAAAATTCATCAGCTGTATTTATATGCTGGAGGTAAAGGCCCATATGTCCATTCTCGAAATTTTATAGAACAATTTATTATTATTTTTTTGTATTTCTCTACTTTTTTGTATTTCTCACTACTTGCCCTTGTTAATGAATATTTTTCAATAAATCCTTATACATTTTATTCTCTGGATTATGGAATTTATACCTTTTTAAGCTTTAATACTTTTTAAAATTTTACTGATTACTATTTTAAAACAGGGACATAATGCCTTTTACCTCCAGCAAACCAATATGCCAATGAAGATAAAAATTACTTTCTGCTAAATTGGAATTTATTGATATGTTCCTTACAATTACAAAAGAAATCTGATCAAATCAAACATACACATTTTTTCCAAAATCGTTCATTATTGTACTATATTTTGCATTCTTTAGTAAACTTTGTACCTGCAGGTACTGTCAAAAGTTCCCTTAATTCTTTTAAAAATAATAAAGTTTGTTAAAAGTTCTGTAGCAATTATAACAGCAATTTGTAAAATTCATTAAAAAACACCATACAAACAGTCAGATCCATTTATATAGAGCCAAGCTTTAACAATTTTTCAGATCAAATAACACCCAGTAAACAACAGACATTTAGAAATGCTTGAAAAGTTTTTAAAAATATACTTCAATTTACATAATACTTTGAAAATTGTAGAGTTTTTTCTAAATTTTAAACATAAATATTTTGTTGAATTTTTTCTTACGCAATCTATATTTTCATCTATAGTAGGAGTAATTTTTTCTAATGCATCTTGCAAAGTTTTACGAGCTGCTACTTGAATATTGAATCTTGATTTATGACTCCAACGCATAGTCTTTAGATTTGGTTTCAAATCATCAGCAACAAGACTATCATCACTCTTTTCTCCATTCTCAAAACTAGTCTAAAAGAGAAATGCAAGTTTGACAACAACACACAATTTAATACAATTACTATATAAATTGCATCTAATGGCAAATTGCTTGTCAAGTTGTACAATGATATTTTATTTACAAAAGAAATATTAAAATGAATAGTAAAAAGTTATCACAATTAATTTTACAAATTTAATATATTATTAATGATAAATTGGAATGATTAATATTCAGTAAGTCATAAATACTGTAAGTCACAAACTTATGGGGAAGAGTCTGGGAAATAAAATTAATAATAATAATAAAACACTATTGTTTTATATGTTTATCCATTCCACACACACATAAATAAATTTAATTTCATAATATATACCACAAACATCAATTCTACAAGAAATCAATAAAGAAAATAAAACGCCTTTAGCTAAATAACACATGCATTAAAAAATAAGAATATTTAATTAGACTAATCCAAGTGAAAGACTATTAATAATGAATAAATTCCCTGATAAGTTTTATTGAATTTTTGGGAGGGGGGAGGGAGAAATATATCTAGTTCTGAATTTTGACACATTGTTTCAATTCATATTGTGCTCCAGTCTGAATTGTAAGAATGGATTCATAAGAGTATTATTAAAAAAAAAAAAAGAGGGGGGGGGGGTTACAATTTTATTAGACAGGCCTAATTTTTAATTAATCTTAATCAGAAATTTATTATTTCTGGAATTTTTATCTTAGGTAGACAAATTCAGATCAAGTTAAAATATTTAAATTAATAAACATAGTTATTAAATTCTATAATTTCCATTTTAGATGAATTTTTCTAATTTTAGATTAAATAATTCATTAAATAACCAAAGTAACAAATTTCATTCAAATCCCTTTATTAATTCCAGATATGTGAAAAAAATTAACAGAATTAACTTCTAAAATTATTTCAGATATACCAAACTCTAAGATAAACAGCACTTGTGAATAATCACAACCATGTTAGTGAAGTTGGATGACTTTTAGTTGGAAGAAGTAATGCAAATTCTTGTAACTCCAGCTCCATAACATCAAATCTAATGTATAGAAATAGATCCTATTGGATGCCACAATGTAGCTGTATATAAAAAAAAAAAAGGAGATTTCTGAAGTTTAAATATATATATTTACGTGATAGGAATACAAATATGAGACAAGTTAAACCAAGGTATAATTGCTTTGGTATTGTCTTCTTCCTAATTAATTTATGTTTATATAAACATATTTTTATAACATTTTTTGCCATAATTTCCTTCATGGTTATGAGCCTATATTTATGATGAATGACAGTAAAATTTTTTGGACTAGTTCATAATTCAGGGGCTGTATCAACATGTTGAACAAAAGCTGGAACTTCAGCTATTTACATTACAAAAATTAAGTGGCTTCAACTATCAAACATGGAAAGTTGATACGAAAATTCTATTGATTGAACAAGGTTGCTGGGATTACGTGTCTGTTTGGGGAGAGATTGACCCAATTACCAGATAGTGCAAGCAAAAATGAGAAGCAAGCATTCAAATGAATTAAGGAAAGTTTGCATGCATCAGTTTATCGAGGAATTGACCATTAGTTAATCACTTTAATTTTCAACATTACTGATGGTAAAGGTGCCTGGTCAGTTTTGAAAAAGAACTTTGAGTCCCAACTTTGAACAACTTTTTGAAAAGAACTTTGAACAAAGTCCCAAGCAAGACCTACTAGTCAAATTGATGAGTTGTATGAGTTAAAAATTTAGAGATAACAAAGAAGTGTAGGTATATTTTGCAAGGGAGTATTGGAAAAGAAATTACTAATTGAAGAAGTAGGTTTTGATATACTTGGACCACTTGTTTGTTTCCAACTGATGAGAAAACTGACATCAGATTACAATTACTTAGTGCAGCTGCTGTATAGTCTAGATGTGACAAAATTTAACTTTATGGATATAGAAAGTTAACTCATAAGCGAATTGGGAAGAAAGATATAGGACTTGTTCTGGTGTTAAAAGCAAGTAAATATTCATCGCAGTGGAACCATAGTGGATATTTTTGCAGATCATCTACAATAAAAGCTTTTTATATTGCAACAGGAAAGGCAATTTCATCAGAGACCATTTCACGAAAAAGAGCGACATGGAGAAAGCTGTAAAGAATGCAAGTGAATGTGAGAATGCAGAAGCAAACCTGAAGCAAAATGGAGATTTCTTCACTGATGTTCTACAAAACCAATGCTACATGGTGCCAAATGATGGAAACTCTAGATTCAAAATTCTGATATTGGACTTAAATAGAGTGGTTGTTTGAAAAAGCAACATCATCACCTTTTTGTAAATTTAGGGGCTGGTTCAAAAACTTTAAAGAACTTACTGGGACAGAAACTCTTATTGAGATAAAACTATACATCAGAAAAACTTGGAGCAGGTAATATAATATTTTATGATAGGGACATAAATGGTTTTGTACAAACATATTTGAAAGGAGTTTTTAATTTCGAAAACGTGTCGTAATTTAATTTGTGGTGCTAACATAAGCTCAGCAAAGAACAAAATCCTTTGGCATGATAAGGAGATGGTTTTATATAGTGAATATTTTTTAACTGTTCATAGAGTAGATAAACTTATATTTTTTATGGTTTTTAATCTTATAATGTATCTTTCAAATCTAAAAGTTTAAATATTGTGAATTGGACCATAGGTGATTTGGATATGTAAATTTTGATTTATTAACTTAAATGAGTAAAAATTCTAGTGTAACTGGTTTAGAAAATTTAAAGGATAAGTACATGAATTGTGTAGGAGTTGTAATATTGCAAAATGTACAAGAATTGCTTTTAAATCTCATGCTCGTATATTTACTAATAATGTTTTAGATAAAGTACATATGGATGTGTGGGTTCTTCCCTAGTAAGATGATTGCAAGTGAAAAGTCATATTTTTTTGTCCATAATCGATGATTACAGTAGATATGCTATTATGTTTATTATTGAAAAAAAAAAAAAAAAAAATCAGATGTTTTTACATGCTTTTATAAAAAAACCACATAAATATAAAATTAAAATCTGTTAGAAATGACAATGGGTTGGAATTTTTTAGTGAAGAATTTGAATCTTTTCTTAAAGAATTGGGTATAAAAGCCAAGAAAACTCCTGTATATTCTTTGGATGAGAGATTGGAGTAGCATAAAGATTTAATAGAACTATTGTAGAAGAGATCCAAACAATTTCAAAGGGCATTGGATTGCAATTACGATTTTGAGGTAGGTGAAGCATTACAGGCATTTCTTCACATATGTAATTGATGGAAACATAAATTGAATAAAGGTGTGACACTATTTGAAATATGGATAGGTAGGAAAGCTTCACCATATCCCCAAAGTACGAAAAAATAAACAGGAAAAGAAAGTCGATGTATAGGAATCTTAATTGGTTATGGAGTGGGTACTAAGGGTTATCATGTTTGGTTGCAAGATAAGCAATGCATAATTGAAACTATATAAGTAAAAATAGGTTAAACTAAACAAACGTTTTCATGCTTATTTGGATGAAAAGCATGGGAATGTGTTCAATTAATAGGATTCAAGGAATATGTTGAAAGTGATCAAATTAAAAAGGAGGAAGTAGAACCTGAGAACAACTTTGAATAATCAGAAATAATGTTAGGAAATAAATTTCAAAAATTATAACATAATATAATAAAAGAAGAAATCATTATTATACTACTGAGCAATTTTTTTTTAATGTTGCGAGTTCATGATAATGCTTCCATGCAACAGTTCTCTTATAAAGGAGACATTTACAGAGATTTTATAAGTTAGCCAAGGAAAGTTTGAGCAATGAACCCCTTAACTTGGTGATGGATTTGCGACCATTTTGTCAACTTAGCAAGAAACCTGGTGAAAAAAGGTATTACTAGAAAATGCTGTAATCATGGCTGGGAAAACTGGCCGAAGTGGCTATAAAAGAGACAGATGCGAAGTCAGAGGGAGATTGATTGGAAGTAATCAGCATTGACAGAGTGAATCTTCTGAGGAGTAATTGGTAATATGCCAAGAAGCAGCCTGTAATCACAAAAACTGTTGGAGTCTGCCTTGGAAGTGCAGAATATTACTGCGGAGATTTGTTTGTAGTGTGAACTAGTAAGCTGGTGAGCTGTATGTTGCTAATACAACTGTGACAGTCATTACAAGGGCTATTTTTTGTTTTTGTACTTATGTTGCTAATTTGTACAAGTGCTGTGTTTCTGTTTGAACTGTTAATGTCCAAGCTCTGCTACCTGTGTGTCATCTTGTCCTGAATATTTGCGAATAAAGCGTCATTTGTCATTATCCTCTGTGTTGGGCTGATTTTTACTCATACTCATGATTGAATTTTTGATATTATATATATCTCAAATGGGAATATCAGTAATTTTTGCTTAACTCAGAATTAATCAAAAAATTAACTCCGAGTTAAGATCATGTTCACTACATAAAGTCATTTTTCATTATTGAAATATGCCAAAACTGACCAGTAGATGATATACTTTTCTCCCTTCTTCAAGACATCTATTAAAAAGGCAAGGGGTTGACAGTAATACCTTCATAAAAACTGGATCATCAATGACATCAATAATGCAATCTCAATCAAGAACTGTTTAGCTTCAATAGAGAGGAATCTACAAATCTCTTGGAAAAACAATGATGGTGGATATATTTTGAGTAAATGGTTTAAGAATGTAACAGTAAAAGAATAATAACAAATTTCCATTTGATTGAGTAGAAAAAATAGTCACGAAGAATAAAGATAAGCATTTTAGAAGGTTGCCAGGTTATTGACACAAAACTGAAGATTGCAGTATGGAATAATCTGATTGCTGCTTGCTAAATTCAATCAGGATTTAAAGTCCTTATGTAGTAAGACATGGAACAGAGAATAAAGTAATAACAAAGATTTCTTTCTTGTCATATAACCATGAATAAAAATTACAAGATCAGATACTGATATCCTATCGTGTAATTCTGGAGTAACATTAAAATACTTGATTTGCTAAACCAGTGTGATTAATTGGTGAAATTCCACTATTTTTAATTTTTATTACTGTTGCTTCCTTAGAGAATTTTTCACTCTGAAAAAAATTGATTTTACTGCAGATGTTTGTGAAATAAGAGTCACAATTCATATAGTGAAAAAGCATTTATTTCCTTTCAGAAACATGAAATTTTATTTTTCATAAAATAGAAACACATATGAAACTTTTGAATGAGAGCAATGCATAGGAGATTATAATATGCCGCCTTTTTTCCCCTTCAATGATTAGAATTAATACACATTTTATGTTAAATTATGATTATATTTAAAATACATGCAACATTATGTTAAAATGGCCATCCATCAAAACATTTTTTCATTAATGAGGAACAAAAATAATTTGAGGAAAAAAAAATGATTTGATGAATGGTTTCTGGAAATCGATCAAACAGTAAAATTGAAAGAAAAAGAAAACTTGTGAGCAATTATTGAAAATCTTAAGTTTTTTTTAAAGTAAAAAATACTGTTAACAAGATAGAAAATTTGAGATTCTGAGAGAGATGATGAATAATGATATAAGGGAAGAGAACTGTAATCAAGTTTGATGATAGCATTATTGTAACAGCAAAGGAAGGGGGGAGGAACTGATTTTGAACAATTTCAAATTCAATAACAAATATAAATTGATTAATCTGCCATCTTGAGTTCACACAAAGATAAAAAAAAAAAAAAAAAAAAAAAAATGCTTTGTAAAATCTTATTTGAGAACATTTGTAAAATCTTATTTGAGAGAATTGGATAGAGGATATACTGTCAAGAACATACATTTGTTCCTAAAGCAGCAAGTAAGTTAGAAGTATAGCTACAGAAATAATAAAGTATACTAAATCTGTTTTTCTTTTTCAAATTAATTGCAATGTTTTCATTGTTCCAAGAAAATAACTTTAAACATCACAGAAAGATGAAATATTATTAACTTTACCAAACAAAAATCATAATTGATTTAAATCAAACATGAAAAACATTTTGACAATATTTAATGTCTTTTCTATTAAATTAATGCAGCAACCTTAAACTATATTCTAGCCTGTCTGTATTCCAATAGACAACTGCATAAAAACAGGCATTCACACAAAATTTGATATACAGACATGTATTACAACAAAAGACAGGCAACTAACAACTTTCATTAATTTAGGTTTATCAAGTAATAAATTATTTGTTATAAAAAAGTAAATGTTACAAAGAATGATGGTATAAGTTATGCATTCACTTTTGACCACATTGATTTACTTTCCAAGATAACACATCAAAATAAGATGAATAATTGTTTTGAAAATTAAATAAAATTTTAATTATATAGAATTTAAGATAATTTATGAGATTAATTAATCCAGTGAAATTGAACAAAAATAAAAATTATTAAAAAATAGCAACCTTTTAAAGAGGATATGACTTGAATTTTATACCTTTCTAAGATGCAAGGGACTGAGCACCTAACAGCAATACAATGCAAATATTGAACAGTACCCCATGTAAAAAAATCAACATATTCCTTGCTGGATGAGAGGCAAGGCCCTATGCCATAACAAAGTATGTTATATATTCGAAATTGGCAGCATTTCAAAGAGGTCAGCTGTCCTTTTTATTTATAATACAAAAATAAAAATATCAATAGTGTTAATCAATCCACCCTTAATTTTATTACTTGGGAACAAAAGTTGCATAATAACATTAATAATTGTATTTGTTAATACTTACAAAGTTGATAACCTATGTCCTCAACTACAGAAAAGACTAACAAATCATTTGTTAAAATATCAGTGTATTTTTAATGTTCTTAATAATTTAAATTCATTTTTTTATATCGATGAATTACTCAATATTAGATTGTACTTTATTCTCAAAATCATTAGAGCCACCACTATTATCATAATTTATATCACATTCCACAAAACTGTCATTAAAAATTTTAATACTCGCCACAGATGTACCACTTGGATGAAGATATGTAATTGCAGATACAATATTAGAGAATTTTTATTTTTGGATCATAGCTTTACAACAGAAGGTTTAAATTGAATAAATAATTTTAATTGGAAATTAAATAACTGAAATTATATTGTTTAGTAATAAATGAAGCATGGATAGAATTTTATCATTTACAGTGTAATAAGTTTAAAAAAATTGGATATCTTGTGGTCCATTGCAATTAAAGCACAAAGTGAAGGATAGATTTAAAACTACAGCAAATTAGCCTCTTTTGTTTGTTTTTTTTAAAAAAAAAAAAAAAAAAAAAAAAATACAACTTTAAAGATATTTCCACCTTCCTTCTCATTTGTCTCTAAACATGTCAAGAAATAAAGAATGTTTTTTGTCACTTCCCTAGGCATTAGATATTTGCTTAGGTGAATTTCTTGCCCAATTTTTGAATGTTCACAAACTCATGTTACTAATGAAGAAAGTATTGCAAAAAATAATTAAAAGAAGTAATTCTCTGTAATGTCATTTAAACCATTGGATTGATTTCCCATGAATTTAATGTTTTCACTAAATATTCTTGATTAAAAAAAGCTTTAGAATATAAAAGCATACATCTCTTCAAAGTTAAATTTTATTGAAAATGATTTTGAATTACTTTCATAGAAGAAAGAGATAAATGTAGTAATGAATTTTAGATAAAACATATGTATGAAAAATTAAACCTCATGTAGCTAGATATTACATTATCAAAATAATGCTTATTAAATTACACCCCCACCTTATATTTAAAAATTTGTAACAAACACTGCAAATAATTCAGTTAACTACAGTAGTTAAAATATTTATATTACAGTTTCAAGTCATAGATTAATAGCAAACATTATATTGAACATCATTGAAATTTTTTACTTAAAAATATCAAGCAAACTTTAAGGGATTTAAGTGCTTTGAAGAGCAACATCTTTTTAAAAAATTTGAAATTAATAGTAAAGCTATAAGAATAAGTATGAAACTTAGAATCCTTTACTTGACACTTAAGATATTAACAATATTTTTAAGAACTTTTTTAAAAAAATGCTATTGCTTATGAAACTAGTAAAAATAATACATAAATTTAATTATTTTCCATTTATTTTAATAAAAGCAACAAATTAATTAAGTACAAGTGAAATACATTAAACAAATATTAAATATTCTACATTTATATATTTGCATTATTATAATATTCTACATTTATATATTGCATTCTAATTGCAATTATGGCCCAATGATGTTCAGATTATATAGATAAATCTTACATATATTTATCTTTAAACAACATCAAGCTAATTATGCTCATTCACAGTAATAACTATTACCTCACAAATATTTTTATACATTTGATAAAATATAATTTGAACAAGGTTTTTAACACACATACACAACCATAGTTACATTCATCATAAGGAATTTAAATTTGTTTGTTCTCTTACAAATTCTGAAGCTGTTGAAGGAGGTAAGATAGTGAAATAGAAAGATAAAGTTAAATAACAGTTAAATATTTGGGAAGAAAAAGATATTGGTGTGATGGCTTTAAAAACAATATTAACCCCCTATTTATATAAGTTTTGTTCTTAAACAATATGGAAAATATTTATAAAAAATACTCTAAAGATAATCCCATTGAACATAGAAATTAATTTGTTACCATAAATTGAATCAATGAAGATTAATATTACTTTTGTTTCAAATTTTTCAAAAATAAATTATTTTACAATCTTTAACAAAGGAAAATATGAAAATTCTGTATCTTTATACAACACATGACAATTGTTTTTACATTTCAATTATTTATAAACACTTCTTCATGCATTTTACAATCATAGGATTTTCAGAATTTGATTCTACAGTATTATAATTTGCCATGATTAAGTTCAAAAAGGAAATAATCTGACTATATCAATAGGAATAACAAAACTTTCATATTGAGGTACAAACTAATGTAGCATACTTACATTAAACAAGAATTTAAAATAATTATTTACCTGTTCATTAATTCCCAAATATTTAGCTCGAGATAAACAATTGTTGTCTGTGCGGCCACCCAATTCTTTTGATATTTTTGACCATTTGCCTAAACATAGAGCAATGTTAGTTTTAAAAAAGGTATACTCGTATAATACAAGTATGCAAAATCATTTACTGAGACATCTAAAGCTTATAGAATACTGAGTACTTTTCTGTTAAGAGCAAATAATTACAAATAATCAAGTATGATACTTTCAAAAATGTAACTGCTAAATATGATTGACAAATTTTATGCACTTGATATTTTTATTTTATTAATATTTTTTTCATGATTTATATGCATGAAAGGAATAATTGATCTATTTTATCTAACAAAATATCAAAAAGAATACTTTTATCCTTTCAGCACTTAAAATATTATTTCAAACATTACAATTTTTTTTTTTTTTTTTTAATTTAATAATTTTTACTTTTTTTTTTTTATCCATTTCATGATTTGCTAATCAAGAATATACAGAGTAATGGGCTGTTTTTAACTGTTTTCAAAAGATAGAGGTTTTATCATGACTAATTTTTTGTAATGGTCTGAAAAAGAACCAATATTTAAATGAAAAATAAATTTTAAAAGATTTTATTTAAATTTCTAGTTGCTTGTACTTGAAGATTTAATAAGTTATATATCATAACACATTCAAATTATAAATATAAAATTATAGCACATTTTTTTACAGTTAAACATAATCAAGTATTATAAAAAAAAAATTAAATCAATTCCTACTTAGGTCAACAAAGAAAATTTTTATTTTAGTTACTTTTTATTAAATTATTACAATTAGTATAAATATGTATATACATGTGACAGAATCATAATATTGAGTGGCAAAATAAATTCATCCCATAAATTAAATGGTTGGAATGCAGTTTAGCCCAATCACCCTTGGCGACAGGAATTATTTGGCAGTATTTCGCCAAATGTGGCTACCCTGATCTGCTTCGTGGACTTAACGTTCAGCTAAAAAAAATCGACATGTTTGGCAATTTTTGAAATCATGCCAAGTGGTTGGGCTAAACTGCATTTTTACCAATTAAACAATCAATATTTGAAAAAACTATATTAACATCAAGTGTCCTCCACTACAAGTTTAAAAAATATATTCGAACTTGAGTGGATGAATAAAAAGTATTTTATTAACAATTGAAAATTTGAACAAGATATATATATATATATATATATATATATATAGGAAGAGTGTGAACTAATAGTAGGAATTTTAAAAAAAGATGTATTTATCATACTGTACATTTAAAAATGTATAATAGTAATCTTTTTTACTTAGTTACCATTCCTAAATAACATTTTAGTGTTAAATTAATAAAATTAACAATTTTTATTCTAGCATCCTATATAACATTCGAAAAAAATGAATAATGATAGTTAAAAAAAAAATGCAAATGAATACTCAATGTATTGGAGATAATTTTTGCATAATATATCTGGTTTATGTGACATCTAATTTCATTGAGCTAAAAGATATTTCAGTATTCAGAGCTTTGCATGCATTTTTACTTTTAAACATAAGATTGGATCAGATAGATAAAACCTACAAAATATACATTACTAAGAACACATTATATACACTCAGGGTTACAATATATATAAAATGCTAATTGTCCCGAACTTGTATTAAAAAAAAAAAAAGAATGAACTCCCTGAGTAGACAATTCTTTAAACTGTATGTTGATAATTTTGATTGTGATACACAATATTAATTTAATTTTTGTAAACATGCTAACTTGACCAATGAAGGATTTTCTAATTCTACATCAAGAAAATTTGGTTGTAGCTTTCCCCCTTAAAAATATTTTATACTTTAAATATTTTTTTCATGTTTCATTATTGACCACGATACATTAAAACTCAAATCTGAATATAAAGTTGAAAATCTCTCTTAACAAGCAGGATTTGTCTAGTTACATCCTACATTTATTGAAAATCCATTCAGTTTTAAAAAATGAACACAAGTAAAACCTTATTAAAATTTGATTTGAATTAAAAAGTTCAGCGCATGAAAATATAGTTAAGACATTAACTGAAAGGCATGCAGTGTGTTACACTCATAGTTGATATTTACTCCTTTCTTGTTTTTGTAAAGTTAAAAGAAAATCAACCAGGAAAAAGATTTTTCTCCCCTCCCCTTTTTTTAAACATGGGGGAAGTGGAATGTTAAGCTTTGAGAAAATAATAGTTGCAATGACAGTGAATACGTAAGTGTTTATAGTGTTCTGTTCATGCATGGCTGAATATATTTTTTAACAACATGGAAGAAAATAATAAATGAATTGTCATAATAATACTTGAACTACATGTTGACCAATTTGCATAAGTCTCTTGAGTGGCCAGTTAAGAGAGAGTCTATTGTATTGACCCCATTTCTCAGAATATATAAATTATTCCCCCAAATGATCATTTTTCGATCTTAGTTTCACTCTTAGAAATATATATATATATATATTCTGAGAAATATATATGTGTGTGTGTGTGTGTGTATATATGCAATATATATATATATATATATATATATACACACACACACACAGGACATTCCATAAAAACAGTTATTTTTTACATAGTGGCAACAATACAAAACTAAAAAATAAAAGTGCAGGTGATTTTATTTTCTTAGTTTTGTGCTTGTTCAAAGGACTATTTTAATTTATCTGACAAAAATGGAGGTGAGTGATTCAGAGTTAAAAAGCAAAATGCATTGAGCCATAAATTTTTGCTGATGTTTGGGGAAAACAGCTCCAAAAACAGTTCAGTTAATGAAAGAAGCTTTCAAAGAAACATGTTTGGGGGAATCTATGATTTTTAGATGGCATAGTGATTTAAAACAAGGACATTTCTCCAGTATGGAAACATCCTGATTCTCCGCCTCTGAAAAAAATCCGACAAACCAAATCTGCAGGAAAGGTCATGATGATCATTTTCTTAGATCATAAAAGTGTAATCTATCAGCATGCTGCACTTCCAAAAACTACTGTGAGTGGTGAATATTATGTTTCAGTTTAGCAAATTTTGCGACAATACATATCAAGAAAGTCTCATAGTGAATTGGACATAACATGACCATAATGCTATCACACATATTGCTACTTCTGTTCAGCATTATTTTAGTAAATGCAATATTAAAATCATGCTACATCTCTCTTACAGTACACATTTCACATCATGAGATTTCTGGCTGTTTCCAATGTTGAAGAAGCTCCATGGCAGAAAACTTATCACATATTCAGGAGTTACTTCAGCAGTGAAAAGTTCTTTGAAGCAACTTCCAGAAAAAAGTTTCTCTACTTCTTTTGAAAAGTAGGTTGAACGATTGGACCATCATACGGTATCTGAGGGAAGTTATTTTGAAAAATAATGATTTATTTTTTGCTGTAAACACATGTCTTAATTTTTTATGAATTTACTGTCAGTTTTTATGGAGTGCCCTTTGTATATATCATTCTATAGTAAAAATCATTAAAACCAGTAAGACAGAAATAACATACAAGTCTGTATCAATAAGTATCAGGACTTATTTTTTCTTGTTGATGGAGAAAAGTGGAGTGTGGTCTCTATGGGTGGCAGGGGATGTGATGTAAGGTAAGAGAACTGTTTCAAATGCCTCTAAGCTGTTAGAACGTACAGATATTGCACAAAGTGAAATTGTGTTTAATGAGTGCATTGAGAATGAAAATTAAAAATTATCAAGCAGCATTATGCCATAAAATTTTTCGTTACATAGAACAAATCTGTTATGGATACTTTCAACATGATCTATGAAGCTTACAAGGATAATGTCACATGTTTATAAGTGGCTGTAAAATTCAAAGATGGCGGGAAAGACGTTGAAGAACAATATGCTGAACATCTGACTTCAACCTGAAATAATAGATATGTGATCAAAATTCGAGGCCTTTTCAGTTATGATTTTCATTTATATGTGTACATGATAATAGATAAGTTAATTTTAATGAAATCCACATTGTCTTCAATTGTGACAAATGATTTGCAAATGCAGCAGGTATTCAGAGCTTATGTTGAAGATTGAGGAGACTGAATGTGTCCCCAACCGTTCTACAGTCCCACACCTGTCTCCGACTTCTTTGTTTCCCCTTGGATCAAAAAAGCCTGAAAAGATAAAATTTCAGGACAATTGATTGTTCAAGTGCCTTTGATGGGGCACCTACATAGCCTAATGATTCTGCATTCAATTGTGACCAATGATTAGATGTACAAGATGTGCATGATGTTCGAGCACATGGAATACTATGCAATTATTTGTCATGAATTAGTGGTATGTTTGGAGAACTGGTATAAATATTGTGGCAAGGATGATGAAACATGGTTTTTCTAGGGTGATGCAGAGAGCAAAATGTAAAATCAGTACACAAGTGCCTCAAATCAACAAGTACACAAAAAAAAAAAAAACATGTGCAAATCAATCTTTATTGCTTTCTTTGATGCAAAAGGAGTAGTCGCGAAGTGGTTTGTACCAGCAGGACAAACAACGTATGGTAAAATTTATACTGAAAAGCTCGGAACATTTGAGGTTTAGGGTAGGCTGCATCTGAAGGGTAATTTCTGCTACCTAGATGCTCCATCATAATATTGTGCCCATTGCACATTACTAATTATTAGAAAGGTACTGGTCAAATACAACATTTCAATTCTGCCAATCACCTTGCAGTCTACCACTGATTTCTTTTTGTTCCCTTGAATCACTAAAGTCTGAAATGACATAATTTTGGAATAATTGATGTAGTTCAAGCATCTTCTACAGGGTGCCTGAACAACCTTGCAGTTGCCAACTTTCAGGGTACATATGAACACTAGAAAAAGTACTTTCAATTGTGTATTGATGTAGGAGGGTTGTAATTTGAAAATTATTAACATATTGTACTTATACCTTCATAAATTTCTTTTTTTGATTTCAGTTTAGCCCTTATTGAACAAACTGTCTATATTCTTAAACCAAATAGCTGCTTAAATGTTATATTCTTAAATAGCTTAGAATGAAAGTTAACATCAAATAATCATTTTAGGGATAAAAAAAAAAATTATTACCAAAGCCGTATTTTTTAACAAGATTAAACAGTTTCTTATCCTCTTTTTTGGTCCAACTAACACACTTTATGCTAGGGTCCAATATATTCACATATCTGTAATGAAATCAAAAAACTATATTTTAAAATAGAAATCTTTTTTTTTAATATTAACATTAGTTTTATATCAATGTTCCTTATTGCAATTACTAGGTCATATAAAAAAAAGCAAATATTTTTTTTAAAAAAAATTCCCAAGAACAATTTTTACAATGAGGAGGGATAAAAATAACTACTTCAAATAACTTTTATGAATATTTTATACTAGATTTTAATGTTTCAAAATTTTGGATTAATTCAGTAATTACTAATCTCATATTCCATTTCAATGTATCAAAAAAAGTTAAGCCTATATTAACAAAATCTTATTTTAATTTTCATTTAGTTAAATTTATTTATTTCAACAGCAAGACTTCAATGAATAAATATTATGACTTTTTGATACTTGGCAAGGAAATTTATTTACTTCCTCCTCTTGAACCCGACTAAAACCAGGAAAGCAAAATAACTTTATTAAAAAGATACATGAGAAAAGTATTTTTCACAAAATGTCACATTAATACTTAAAATATTTAGACAATGCAATTCTTTGTATAGCTTATTACATTGATTTCTCTTCACAATTTGTTCAATTTAACAACTTTTAGCAGGAAAAAAAAAACAATTTTGAATAATAAAATAAAACAATTTCCTGATGAAAATTAATAGTACATAGAACTTAATACTTGAGAAATAAATTTGCTTCATGAAAGAAAGGATTCTATCAAGAAAGCCAATAATTTACCCAGTTTGGTTATTAAATAAAATAATTAACTAAGATTAAATAATTTCCAAAATTAATTGTAAATATTCCTGTTTTTCATCACTTACCTTTCTCTCAAAGTATAAGTATTACGTCCCGGGAAAAATTGTTTCATTTTACTCCATTGAGAACCAAATTTGCTTACACAAGCCAAAAGCATCTATCAAAAATTAAATATTTTTATATATAGCAGGAAAGAGCATTAATAACATTTTAATACAAGAATGATTTTATCAAAAATTCACAATATCTTAACATATATTTGAAATTTGCCTCCATTGTTTCTGCTCTTTACAAACAAGTCAAAAAATACATAAACAATTATGATGCATAGTAGCATTGTAAAAAATACCATTCTTTATTAAACACGAATGAATTTTAATAAACTCTTAATCTTCCTCATTTCAAATGTAAGTAGATAATTAAAATGTTACTACTTTGGACTTAAAGAACAACTTTGTATTTTGTATTATAGAAATTTACAAAGTTGATTTATTTTAACAATTATTCATATTTCAAACATGAATGTTTACCTTTAGAACAATTAGTGTATTTATCATATTCCCTCTGAATCTAACATTCAAAAGTTTTTTCCAACATGGTTTTCAGTAATTAGACATATATTGTGAAGCTTGTTTTAATTTTAGTATGATTAATTCTGTTCCATCAATTGTACCTCATCCAGCGAGCTCACATTTATTTCGTGAAATTATTTAAGCAAATAATCAAAGATCTGAAGTGAACAGTACTTCCTTATATAATGAAAACATCAGTAAAAACTGTTCTAGCTGATACATATTTAACTTAGAATTTATTGTATTTTAGATTTAGGGTAGTTTTCTAGTTGTGCAAGTTCTTTGCTCATATATGTTCTTAGTTCTGTTAAGTTAATTATTGTTCTATTATTTACCACAAGTCAAAGTTTACTTTTGTTATATCTCCCAAGTTAATCAGAAAATTATACAAATAAAAGGAATTTAGATAATTTTGTGTGAGTGTATAACTTATTTTGAAAATTAAAAGTATTTAGTTAATCTCACACACAAAACCTGTATAAATATAACTAAAAAAACAAACCATAAGGGAATCATATACTTGCTAATCCATCTTATTCTTACAGAGAGAGTAGTAACAAAGAGAGAGAGAGAGTAGTAACAAAAATATTTCTAACAATTGAGACAATCTAAACTTGCAGAGAATGTGTTATAATGTGTTTGGAAGGAAGATTACGTAATTCGCAATCACATAGGATGCCTTTCAAGCACTTGGTGAACTCTCATTTTAATTTGCCTTTCTCTTGAACAGTCAGAATTGTTAAGATTATCCCCCCCCCCCTCAGCCAGTATTTCGATGCCTTGCAAATTTACAAAAGCAAAAAGAAATAGCTGCCAAAGCAAGCAAATAATAACAAAAGGGCCTGGAATATTGGGAATATTATAAAATAAATTTAGGCACAAATAATGCTGTTCAGACATTTAGAAAAATCTCATTTTGCCTTTTTCCAGCAGTAGAGGAAATGTGGGTGGAAGACCTTTCTCCATCTACAATTCTTCATGGATTAAAAAAAAAAAGAGCAAATGGATCGGGTTGCAGAAGAAAATGTCACATTACAAGAGATCAATTACTAGAGTAACAAGAATAACAAATCAAATGTAAAAGGATACAATTGGAAAAGCAAAAGTCTAGAGCTTGCAAATAAAAGCTAGAGGTTTACATTAATGCCTTACCACATATCTGATTATCTTAATGAGATCTCAGTTTTCAATGCATAAAGAGGATTACTTCAAACTTTCCTCTAAGCTAAAAGACCTTTGAACAATCTTCCCACTTATGATTGCAGTGCCAACCATCAAATTGGTTTATTTGGCCAAATTTTTATTACTCAAGAGAGTACCTTATCAATAACGATTCAGAGGTTGAATAAAGATGATGGAAATGTTAAACAATCTCTCACTAGAAATCTCAATCTGCTTGTGAATTTTTGTGGCTGATATTAGATCTTCTAGTCAAAATTTTAAACACTTACTATAAGGTTTACACTGGTCTGAATTATGACACCTTACAAATAAAATAATAATTAAAAAGGAGGAACAACAAGTCTTGCAAATTTGGATGAATTAATTCTGTGATTAGTTCTCTCAGACATTGAATCAGAAGGGACCTAACAATGTTCATCTTAAATGAAATGGAAGGTACTGATAAGAATTCTTTTAAATTCTCTGTGATAAACAAGAATAAATTACCAAATGCATCTAATCTCATTTTTATCTCAACTTTAAAAACGTACAACTCTCTCTTATCAAAGTTTATGTAAGTTTTGCAGATCACTCTTCCTCATAGCCAGCAAGAAACTGTCATTTCACTTTGTGCTATATTAAATAAATTGTCAGAAAATAATGTTGAAATTTAAACATCACTGCAATCCCAAAAGAATAACTGAATTTTTTTTTCAAAAAGATTTGTTTCCTCTTGTAAAAAGTAAGTATAATAAAAGAAAGAAAATACGGAAACATGAACAGTAGACTTCTTTTTTGATAGATCTTGAGTAGGCCATATTTGAAAACTATTTAATAGTTGAATATAGTTGAATAGACCAATATTTACACTGAAATTGCAAAGAAATAAAGAAAAAGTACAATCGACCATTCAAAGTAAGCTCCTCAATAAAATAAAGAGTTCAGTGGTTATAAAAATGATTGTAGGAGGCATTTTTATGTAAATAAAAAGGACAGTTAAGACACATTTTTAATAGGAAACCCTCACAAAATATAGATAGAAAATTCATAATACTTAAAGGGCTAGGAAATTTTTACAGCACTTGGAATAGAATTTAAAGTAAAATGTTCAAAGTTGATTCTCCTGATTCCCATATAATTGAACTTGAATAGCTTTCCAATTTATATCATGGGCTCATTTAAAGGAGTACTTGGATATTCTAAACAAGAAATCTCGCTTCCAAAAAGATTAGATAAGCTATAAATTTATTTATCTCCATCAAATAACAATGAGCTGATGGAATAATTCTTATTCACTTACAACAAGGAGCAGATATAATTACATCAGAATTGTAGAGAAATAAAAGGTTAGCCTTGTTCTTAATATATGGTAAATTACTAAATTTGTTTATACAAAAGAAAAAAGCTAGTTGAAGAAAATTGTTTTAACAAATTTGGGGAGGAGGGGGTGAAGGGGATGATAAAATGTTTTAAATATTAATTGATTATTAATGAACAGATATAGATGCGAAATACAAATTAAAGGGTTCACAATTCTTCGTCAAAAAATTAATAACACTTGGACTTAAAACTATGAATAAAAAACTTTGAACAAAAGTAGATTGTTGATAAAATGTTTGAATTCAGAGATGAATTAAATGAGATAGTTTTTTACTATAATGAAAAATGTTTAATTTTATAAAAAGTTTTCTTGTGATAATAGAAATTTCATCACAACATTACTAAACTTAAAGCAAAATATGAGTTTTTATCAGACATTTACAGAAATCTATATTATAAGCAAAGATCCTTAAAATATTTTTCTTAAAAATAAAGTTAAATGAACCAGAATATTTTATACAAAAAGATACTTTTTTTTAATATTAAAAAGAAATTTCACTTCTGAATATATAATAATATTAAACTATCAGGCACATAAATATGTGATGATATGTTAATAGAAAATAAATATAGATACTTTAAAAGTAAACCCTTATTACAAGTACAGAAATGGGAAATCACACACTAATACCTAAGCAGTATAACCAAAAATAACCTCATCTCTCTGAATTTCTACTTCTTCCTGACAGAAATGAGCTTCATTACTCCCCCCCCCCCCCCAGCAGGGTTGAATCAGCACTCTGTTAGTCTGTGCTCCAGCACCTATTAAAAAAAATTCAGGGGCACCAAATTGCCAAAACAAAATGTGAAAAGAATTGCAACTAAATTTTCTGAATTAAAAAAAATTCTAAAAAAACAATAAAACAATCTAATTTTATGTACTACTGACCACAAAACTCAAGACAATACTCCAATAATACATAAATACATCTTGGTTACATAGGATCCCAGAACTGTATTTTTAGAAATATTATTTTAGATCATGGCTTAAAAAAAAGGCCAGTCACTGCTTTTTCTATGTTATGTATAAGTAAAGAAACCATTTCACCAACAGGCAGAAATGATAAAATTATTTATCATTTTATTTAAACAAGTTTGAAATACTGTTATTGATAAATGCATCAGTATAATTCCAAAGCACACATATTACATTTCTCTTTTCCTGTGGCACCATCTTCATAATTTTAGAAGTCTGCCTGATGAGAAATTGATTTAATTTTTTATACATCATAAAATTAATTTAAAAATGAATTACTCTTTAATGCGATAACAAACTCCTACTTTTAGAAATTGTCGTTTTTGCAGGTTAAAAAAGTTTTTCAAATTAAAAGGGAGAAAAAGGATATATCTGCTGTAAAAACAGAACATGAAGAATGAAGTTGGAAATCATGAAGTGAATTATGAATTAAAAATGAGGTACCAAGATTATTTGATGACATAGAACTGTCAGTGTAGATGTGGATAAAGTCAGGATATTGCTTGGTAAAGTCATTAAAAAGTTAAATGAAAATATTTTGCATATTGTCTGATTTCTTAAAAGTTTTAAAAGGATTTTAAAAAATGAAACTCTATTTGCACCAGGGTGAAAAATCCTCATTCACTTTCATGACAGAATATAAGATAACCCATAGCCACATCTATTAATATCTACTTTCAGCAGAAGATATACTAGGAAACAAAATTCACAGAAATTTGCTGCATATTGTATCCAAAAACTCAATTTTCTGTTCCTACTGCGAACCTTTGCAATGACTACATTTTATGCTTTAGCAAAATATGACTATAAAGAATGGCAGCATGTAGTACAAACCCTCAAAAATCATGAAACTAGAGGGATAATTATGAAGCCCTAAGCCATAATTTGAATTGAATCACAAACAATAGATGCTCCTTCAAGGATTTTGGAATGTAGAAATTCAGCATTGGAACACCATTTTTCAACATTTAGTTTCTATCATCAATCTTTTAAAAGAAAGCTGCCTGGCATTTAGAGGTAACAATGAAAATTTATACGAACATGATAATGAAAACTTTTTAAAGCTAATCCAAATGTTAACTGAATTTGATTCTGTCATGGAGGAGTATGTAAGGAGGGCTTTAAACAATCAATATAAAATAACCACTGAAGTAAAATTATTCAAAATGAAATCATTCACTTAATTGCACAAGTCAAAAGTTATATATTAGATGAAGTAAAAAATTCAAATATTACCCAATTACATTAGATTGCATGACTAGAGTAAAACAGTATAAATGACCTTTGTTATACGGCATGTGTTGAATGAACAAGAATACATCAACACTCATGAGCATTTGTCAAGTTTCCTTCCGACTAAAATTTCAATAAGCCAACAACTTGAGATGCCTTACTTCAAGAGCTAGAAAACCTGTGATTGTTCTTGGCACACATGATAGGCCAAGGATACAATATTGGGACAAATAAGAAGAATCTGCTGAGGTGCAAGCAAAGATTGCAAACATCAACCCTCATTCTTTTTTCATACTACAGGGTAGCAACCTGATGGTTAAGGGTATGACCAAATCACTCATATCACTAGAAGCCAACTTTTTAAAATTGCCCAAAAACTGTACTTATTTTTTTACTTGGTAGACTTTCAGATGGGCCTTACTTTTGAAGCATGTTGAAGAACTAACCTTAAAACCTCCTAGTCACATCAGATGGAAAAGTCAAATTGAAGCTATAAAGCCAATGAGGTATAAAATCAGTCAAATATATGATGCAATGCTTAGCATTTATGAGAACAAAGAGATGGTCAATAAGAGATGTAGATACTGTACTACTTCAGTAAATACATCAATTCAAGTATCTTTGTTCTGTCTTGATATGGTATGAGGTGTCAAATCATGTCAATCCCATTAATAAACTCATGCAGGGGGAAATTACTACATTGCATTGGCATTAAAACTTTTGATAAGTTCCATTTTTTTTAAAGGAATTTGGGATTGGACAATCACTTTAATGCCATCCTTGTCAATACAAGCAAAATGGCATCCAACAAAGATGAAGATAAAAATTTTGAATCAATACTTTGGTATCAAGTTCGTCAATAAAATAGACAATATGATTATGAAAATCAGATGAGATCATAATGGATGCACAAGAAAAATTCCAAATTGAATTCTTTTACCACCTGCTTGACATTGGAATAAATACTTTAGAGCAAAGATATCAGTGGTAGGTTCTCAACTGATAACAAAAATGAATTTTGCAGCAAACTTAAGCATTACTCTAAAAATTTTACTGATCCTTCAAATAAATACTGCAACCGAGGGGGGGGGACAGTTTTTCCGAACTAAAAAGAATCATAAACTATTTGCAAACAATATCTCAAACAAGATTGTCAAATCCCACTATATTAGGATTTGAGTATGAACACTGTAACAGTTTATATGTTTGCGAGAAATTAGAGAATTATCAGAACTAAAAGTCGCAAAAAAAGAGTTTGTATCAATTATACTCCCATTAACTGTTAAAAAATTAAATATTTTGAGTGAAAAGTTATTTAGTATATTTGTGTCAATTACCAAGTTACATTGTTTCTGGAGATATGTTAAAAAATGTAAAAAAAGATCACATACTTTTTTTTTACAATGCATACATTTCATACGTAAATAATTTTTTACACTTTTGGATGTAGTTGTTGAAAATCTAAATATGACCCTGTCCACAAGGGTTGTGAAATGATATTCAACAAACCTAACAGCTTACAGGGCTCACTGGCTATCCAGTTATTCAAAGAGAGAATTAACACATTATGATTATAATATCTCCAATGAAAAAAACCAAGATGAAGTCTCTTTGGATGTTACAAATATAAAAAGAAAATATAGACATAATAAAAATTATATAGAAATGGAAATATATTGGAAAATTAACACATATATGAGTTATGATGAAAATGAGTAACAAAATATCTGTGTTAAATGAAACAATTTTTACATTAATGTAGTTTTTCTGGAATTCCAGCAAAATTTTATTTGTACCAAGTTTAGAAACCTCATAACTGTGCAAACCATCACAAGTCCCTGAATGTAATATTTTCGATCAGTCTTGTGATTTAAAAAAAAAAAAAAAAAAAAAAAATCATGCTGATTATATACTTTTTTTTAGACACAATGTTTATATTTTTATATAAACAATACATAATTATTTTAATACTTTAACATACATATTTTATGCATAACAAAATTTCCCCTTGCATACAATAGATGGTATATTCCCAAAATAACTAAGGCAATAAAATCTTTAATGATATTTTAAAAGCAAATCCAAGTATTTATAAGAAGTTTGTTTGAATATAAGAAGAGGGGGAAAAAAATAAATAATAACACTGTTAGAATTACTGATGGAAACAATTTTATAAAAAGGGGAAGATGTAAAAGAAAGAGAACTTTCATTAAGGTCAATTACATTATATAATAAAATTTGAGTTTAGCTAAAATACAAAATCTTTTGATGAATTGAAGTGATGACGCTAACTACAGATACACAAATTCAGCATTCTTAATTGTGCATGGTTATAAGTTTAACTATTTCAAAACTTACATCTGAAAAATGTATATGGTCCTGAGAATGCAAATGTTAAAATTTCTTGTGTGTGAGTTAGGACACTTAAATTCTTCACATTTGATAATATCTCCTACTCTAAATTCAGGTTGCAAAAATTTAAGATCATATTTAATTTTAACTTTTTTATAATACTTAAATTGTTTTTTTTAGCTAATTTTCTAGATGGATGAGAAAAATTATCATTAAATAATGTTTTACATAGTAACTAACTTTCCACACATAAAATATGCAGGTACGAATTGATTTACAGAATGTGTATTATTATATTCTAGTAACTTGTTCCAGTCATTTAATCCTAAGAATTTTAACAAAAATGGAATTAACTTTGTAGTGAATTTTTGAAATCATTGTTACTCTTTCAACATTGCCATTAGTTTGGAGATAAAGAGCACATATTAATGCAAGATTAACATTATTTTGAAGAAATCTCTTGAATCTTAAGGAAATAAATGCATTATTTCTATCACTTAGCAATTTAATACAAGAAAAATTTACTTTAGATAGTTTGTATACATCTTCACAGATTCTTTGATGGAAAAGTCCATATATACCTAATAGTGATATCAATAACAATATTAAGGAACTTTTTAAGGGAACTATAGCAATTTAGACTGACAACAGTATTAACTGAGTAACATGAAAGGGTTAACAGAAGATGGAAAAGCTTGTATCAAGCCATATCTTTTTTGATTTTTTATTAAATTTACAAACTTCACACTGCTCGACAGTTATTAATATCAGTTATTTATTTCTAATAATCCAATGGTGACAGGAAATTTAAAATTATTTGAACACCTGGATGACCAAATTAGAACAATTTTATTGAGCCAAAAATGTATCAGTACATTAAAATTTTGAAATGCTCATGTTTTTAAACTTTAAAGATAAGTTATTTCTTTTATTTTAATATTATGATTGATATGAAAAACGTTATAAGAAACAGCAAGTAAGCATATCAATATATGAGTAAGCATGTCAGTTTCCATGTTTTTGTGGAACTTTTGTATATTTAACATCATCATCATATAAAGATAATTTATATAAAATTTACCAGTTAATTTTTTTACTAGAGAAGTATGATCAATGCAAATTATTAATTTACTGCCAAGTAAATACCAATGAAATTTATATAAATAGTCAACAATAGCAAGATATTCAAGTTTAGTTATTGAATAATTTTGTTCATACAATTTGAATCTTCTAAAGTGATATGCAATGAAATATTGATAACCTCTGTATGTATTTATTTTAAAACAGAAGTAATTGATTCTCAGTAGCATTAGCATACAAACTACATGAATATTTATGAATTTGAATAATTTTAAAACTGGTTTTGAAATAAGAACAATTTCCAATTGTTCAAATGCTATTTGACATTCTCCAATCACTATCTCCCACCTTTTTTTTTTTATATAAAATTTATTTAAAGGAATTCAAATTTGGGCATTGTTATTTAAGAATTTATGATAAATATTCAAACTGCCTAATAACTTTTGCATTTCTGTTATGCTTTTAAGTGAGAATAATTTCTTAAAAAACTTCAATGTTGATAATATTACAGTAAATTGTCATTCATCTTCGATTTCATACCCCTAAAAATTTGTTTTGGAATAAACATATTTATTTTATTGAAACTCAATATTTTAAGAGGGGAAAAGTTCAAAATATTCTTTAAGATAATAGGAATAGATAATAATGTCATCAAAATAAGTTAAAGCAAATGTTATTTAATGCTGCTTTAAGATTTGTCTTTGAAATACAGCAGGAGAATTTTCGAAGCCAAAAGGAAGTCACTTTGACTAAAATAATTATTAGTAAATGCACATTCTTCTGTGTCTTTTTTTTTTTTTTTAAATCAATTTGAATAAGCCAATAGCTTGAAAAATCTGAGACAAAAAAAAAAAAAACCCACCTGTATTACTTAAAGAATCAAGGATTAAGTTCTTTGTCAATTTTAGTAATGCTATTTAAATTTCTGTAATCAATACACAATCTAATTTTAAGATTCCCTATATGTTCAGTAAATGTATCACAGGTGAAGAATAAAGACAGCAAGAAGATTTGATAAACTGATGTCCTAAGAGTTCTTCAATTCCCTTTTATATTTCTTCCATGTTTTGAGAAGCTCTACAAGGGTGACAAATATATAAGAGGTAAAAATGAAATTAAATTAATTTTCTGTTGTTTAATATTAATCGAACCAAAATCAAATTTTGAAGAAGGAAACACAATTATAAATTTTTTCAACAAATTACTAAAAAAAATTCTAATTTTCTGAGAGATTGAAAATGTAATAAAACTTGTTACACATTACTTGAGAAAGGAGAGTTAAAATTATTGAAAAGGGAAAAATTTTCATTATTGTAATGATATTTATTCTGATTATTTGATTAAGAGTAAATATCCGATTTTGAAATCGTACATACACTTTAGCATTATGAAAATTACAACCAATTTCAGTAGCTATACGTTTCCACCACTTTTTGGGGAATGGTTTTCTTACTCGAAAGACGGAAGAAGATGTCTGTGGACCTTGAGTTACAGGCATAATTTGAACCTTCAAACTGTTGGTAACTATAAGCCAAAAAGAATTCCTCTTCAGTTAGTTATTAAGGCATTTTAACTTCTGTCATTGTTGTTGAAAAGAGCAGCCACATATTTCCCTTTCAGTATTGTGATGATACAGAATAATCAAGACTTTCTGAAGAATATTTGGAAAATGTTGCTTTTTCAGTTATACTGCAATAGATATTCTTGTACATGCCCTCAGAGTTATATTAGTTGTTATTTGGATAATTCCTCTTAAACATAATATAGCAGGTCTATTGGATAAAGCCTTCAAGTTAGTATATAACTACTAGTTATAAATTTTTAAAAAAAATTATGGAGAGGGGATGTCTTGCACATACCGAGTCAAGTATGCTTAGGGGATATACACAACCAGTAGTTCCAGGCTATGCTATCATCTAGAGTTCAAGTTGTAGGTCACCACTTAGGGGAGATGTTTTTGTGCTGCTTTTTGGGGATAATTTTTCTACCCCAAGGCATAAGAGGTTGATTGACTAAGAATGGTAGGGACAATTCAAAACCCTCAATCTGTCAGTCAAGTGAAAACTTTTGTGGTCTTGTTTAGCAATGCTCTTAATAATTAGGCCAAAAGGGATTCTCTTACTAGTTAGTTATTAAGGCTAACTTTTGTTGTCATTGTTGAACATCAACATTAAAAACTTAAATTTTACAAAAATATAAGAATTTTGTTCAATACAAAAATATGGACGATAATTTGTGTCATAAATAAATGTAATCTCAAGAAAATTCTGACAAACTTTAAAATGATAGAAATCAATTTGTAAATAAAATTTTTGAATATAGGAAAGCCCCAGTAATCCATACTCCAGATCAGAATTTATCATAACCAATAGCAATTAATTTTTGCACTATACCAACACAACAATTCAAATTAATTATTTTAACAAGTAAAAAATTTGCCCATTTGGTAATTTTAATTAGGACAGATTTATAACTCCTTGGTATATGAAAATTATAAAAGTAAGATTGAGGAACACTAGATCCAATATTAATAATCATTGGTCTTACTTTCTCAAAAAACTGTAAATTAATACATAAAAATTTGGAATTTTGCGCACTTTGATTCATCATAGTCGTCAATGCACATTTGTGGAGGAAAAGGGTAATACATATTAGGTGGAGTATAACATCATATATTTGAAGTTTTGATGATCTGATATGCGCATCATATGGCTTAGGTGACCAATTTTGAAATCTAGGTTGAAAGGAGAACCTATTTCAATATGGAATTGATTGATGAGATTCTAATGGAGTTCTACACATTTTTCATCACCTAAATCCTTATTGTCATGATCAATAGTTTTGATAAGGCTGATATTATTTTGCAGTAGAAGAATCTGGTACCCTTATACAAGCATTTCTTATTCTGAAGGCCAAGGTGAGTACATGATAGCATTAGTTGATTGGGCAACTATATTTTTAGCTTCAAAAATGACCATAATGTACGACTTCCTATTTCTAGAATGAAGTCCTTCATATGCTTAAATTTTAATCCTGTCTCTTTTGTAATTAAAAAAAATTACAATACCATCCTTTTCACTCAGTTTTTAAATTCAGAAACAAGGATTGCAAGTCCTCAACAATGCAAAATCTTTCACAACAAACACTTTTCAACCACATCATTAGCTTTAAAATCTATGCAATTTCTTGAAAAAAAAAAAAATTCTTTTCAAATAGTTACCAATTTTTTAACCTGCCAATAAATCTTTATCTAAACTACATTTTACAGTATTGGTAGGAATTAGCATCTAATCAAGCAAAGATCTTGACTCCATGAAACAGCATTACCTTATTCATTACTGAGATTTCCATGCATAAAATTCTATGCAGATGATTTTTCTAAAAAGATATCAGGTCAACAGTAGATAAATGCATGAAATTTAGAAGTACATCTTTATTACAATAGTGGGGGCAGTGAAAATGCATCCTTACTTCAAGTTAATTTGACCATAAGTGACCTCATTACCTTGCATTAGCACTGCACAATCTGACAGACACAAACAACACTACCCCCATTATAGAACAGAAATGATTGTCGATAATCCTCAAGCCTTATGGAATTCGATGGCTGTTTAAAGAAATATTTAATGTTTTTTTTATCATTACATTAATACATAAATTACTTCTAACACTAAAAATAGATGGAAATTAATATGCTTATAAGTATATACATTGCATGTATTTCCCTGTCATCTTCAAAAAATGACAACTTTTCTTAAATTTATTATTTTTGACTGAAAAAAATATAAATCTAGGCAAATTATACAAATGATCATGTTTAATTTTTTCAAAAATTGAAAATAATTTTAAAAACCTTTCCTTACATTAAAAAAAATAATAAAATTTGAAATAAATAAAAACTTACTGCATCTTCTCCTTTTGTCCATGGAGTTCTTTTAATTTCCTTGTTAATAGTTCTTTCATATCTATTAATAATTTGATGACGTTCTCTTCCTTCCATATAAGAAGAAACTACAATAAAATTTAATCTTACTTAATTTTTAGAAATTATATGTTAGTTTATTTTTGAAGAACTATACATTAATTTTAACAATTAATACAAAAAAAAAAAAAGACTAAAACTACTTCACATAAGAAAATAATAGCATGTATTTTATATTTATATAAAACAAAAAACTAAATCATGAAGAGTCAAGATACAGTACAAATTTTGAAAAATAACCTAAAATTATGTTTTTGTAAATTAATAATCATTGAACATTAAATTAGTCCAATCTACCAAAATTGCAACTGATAAATGTATTTTGCAAATATATTAAAATTAAAATAATAGATGCAAGAAAATTCATTTATATTTTAATCCCATATTCATGATTCAAAATATTATTAATAATAATAATAATAAAAAAAAAAAAAAAAAGAGTTATGAGATTCAAAAACTAAAACCTGCCATTACAACAAAGGAAAGGGGAAGATGGACATTACAACTATGCATTTTAATTGAAGGAATAATGATACCACATTTATGTTTTAGCTCTTACAAATTAATATTTCATTAAGATCTTGATCCTGCTAAGTGATTTTATTTAGTGAGAAAAATATAAGTAAATAATACTAACCTTTATTCCATGGAATAAAATTGCCAATTCTGTGCATTTCTACAACTTCCATTAAACGTGCGTCTTCTTTTGGAGTCCAATACCTACAAAATAAAGATTCATAAATTAAAAAAAAAAATTACAACATATAAATTTTTAACAACATTAAAAACATTTAATTATAAAAAAAATTGATTAGACAATGTTTTGACAGAGTTATAAATCTATCTGGAAACTCAACACACATCCCTCTCACTTCTTCACTATTTATGATATTTCATTACAAAAAATAAGTATGAAAAAAAGAATTCAATTTCAACAGATACCTCTGCTTTGATTCATTTCATGATTTACTGACCCAAATCAAGGATTTTGGAACAATTGATCAAAAAATTAGATTCATTTTAAAAAACTTAGTACCATTGACAAATAGCTGAATTAAAAAAAAAATTACATTAGATTGTTCTAAAAAATTGTTCATGACTCCAAAGCAGTTATTTTTGAAGTAATAGATCAATAAAGTGTGAAATAACTGTGAAACAAACTAAGTTAATAATAGGAATATTTCTCCGCTGGTTAGAATTCAAAAATTAAAATTAATTATAAAGTACAGAAAACTAATTCACAAGCAAAATAAATTAATAAATTCTTGTGCAAAAGCCATTAAAGAAGAAAAAAAAATTTAAGAAACCAAAAGCATTCACCTTTTAGTCATTGAAACAATATCTTAATACATTTTTTAGTGAAATAATTTGAATTAGACTCTTTTTTTTTTTTTTTTACTACCTACAGAACTGAAAATATTTGGATGCTGATCTGTGATAAATATTGTGAATGACATCAATTATGATTTTCGATATATTCAAACCTTTTTACTCTCAAGATTAAAAGAAACATCTTTTAACAAGATTTAACTACGCTATCATCATAAAATGTGCTATTCTCAATCATGAACACATACACACAATTTTTTTTTAAAAAAAATACAGTACTTTCGGGATTATCCAGCAGATATTGGGCAAGAGCCCTACAGGATTACAAACAGCAATCATTTAAACAGCAAAAGTTAGTATAAACAGTATACACAAATAAAGTATCAAACACACTATTTTTTTTTTTATTTTATTAACGTCACACAAGAAGCAACATGAGGGCTAGAGACGATGAACTTTATAATTTTGGTCTAGTGACAGGGACGACACCTGAGCTGGCACCCCCTCTCCCAACTTCCACACTATGCCAATGGGAGAACTTTGGGGGGTTCCCAACAGATTTAACGTACATCAGTCCTAGAGATACGGTACGTTTTTAGTGGCCCCAAGGCTCTTACCCGCGACTTGATGAAACCCGCTAGACAAAATAACTAAAACTACAAAAAAATTTACTGTCTTTTTATCAATAGTCTACATTATTCCTTTGTAGTGGAAGATAAAATAAAGCATGCATAAAAAAAGCTACATCATGGGCAGGGATAAAAGGTGAAAAGCAGGATAATAAAGGAAATTCTGTATTAAATTATTTGAGAAAAGAATATGTAACCATTTTATTTGGAAATATTGTTTTTATTATATAATGATTGACAAAAATGTAAATTTTATTGTAACATGAAAGTATTCTCCATCTTAATAATAATTAATATGAATGATTAAAACTAATTTTAAGGGGCCAAGTAAATTAATTTCTTCAAGTGAAAATGCTACATATTTAAAAAAAAAAACATTTATTTCTATATCAGAATATTTTAATACAAACTTACTTTTTAATCAAAGCTTTATTTAAACAAGTTTGATATCTTTCAAAACATTGAATGGCTGATCTTCCAGTCTAGGAAAAAATGAACAGTAAAGAAATTAAGAAAATGAAAATTAAATATATATGTTACATATGTAAGTGATAAGCTATAAAACAGGTATACTTTAGGCTTGAAAAAGGCAGGGAACAAAATTTGCAAAAAGAATATGTTGATTCATAATAGATAATTTCATTTGAAAATTATTTATTTATCATCTATATCAAAAACTGAAATAGATGATAAATAAAAGATAATTCAATTATGACTAGAATGACCAAATATGGCAAACATTAAATCAAAGATTATACATATAATTGAAAAACTGACCTGCATTTTTTCAGCAATTGTATCCCAATTTCGTCCATTATAATCTTTTGCCATTTGTACTAATCGAGCATCCTCTTCAGGTGTGAATGGTTGTTTACTAATAGTAAAACATGCATAATTATTCCATATTGCTTCACACTCCTCATCAGATCTGTCTCCTTTGAGCTATATCGTACATAAAAAATATCAATAATTTTTTGATAAAGAAAATAAGTTCCATACTTATTTGAACGACACTTAGAGGATTGTTCATTGATTGTTTTCTCTTTTTCTTGAAACCCACGAATATGATACTCTTTGCATCCGAAAAAAACATCACCATAACTTTTCTGGTCAATGGAGTTGCATTCATCTTTTTTGGGGCTAGATCCACTGGAAGCAATTCCCTATATAAGATTATTGCTTAATCTCCAGTGTATTACGATGAATCCAGATTTCAATGTTGGTGACAATTTGATGCAAAATGATAACTCATTGCTGCACCAAATAAAACAAAACTATGCATCAGTTTTGCAGCACTTTAACATATGGTAGCACACAATGGTAACACCAACTTGCATTAGCAACACCATCCATTTTCAAACACAGGCACTTTTGGAATTATCTTTGTTATAAAATTAAACTTTTAGTTTTCATATTACTTGTGAAATAATTTTTGAAAAAAATACAGAACTAAAAATCTAACAACCAACCAATTATATGCATTTTTATTCTCCATATAACAAAAGATTTAAAAAATGTACAACTTTATTATTATTATTAAAAGGTATGCAACTAAAAACAACAGGAATAATCACAAAACGGAAGTTTGAGGTGACACAAAGAAACACAACATTTAGAATCAAATTTCTTTCCCATCCTTATTGTTTGAACCCCTTATGTATATCTTGTTGCTGCCTTTCTCCAAATTCTCTAATGCTGAACATTGATAACTTACATTATTCTATGTCAATCGCATGTTATGCAAAAAATAACACACAGGAGATGATGCTTTCTTTCTTCCTTTTTTAAGTTTAAAAATAAGTAGTATAAAATAGAACAACTTAAGTAGAAAAAAAATTAAAATATACCAAAACAACATTCAAATGAATGACAACCTATTTAAATTATCAAAATGTTCTTGTCATGATTGTCAAATGGGGAAAATTACCAAGAAAAAGAAATTGAAAATTATATCCTTTCATATTAACATGTTCACTACCACAAATGGGCAGGTATGTTAGAATGGTGAAACTTTGTATGCCAATGAAGCTCTGGAATGTCAGCTAACTAGCATTAAGTTGCATCTTTTACTTTTATTGCAGCTTTGAAATATGAATGACGTTGTGACTTAGGCACATTAATGAAGCATTATTTTTTTTACAAGTGTAATTTTGGATTTTGTGTTGGAATTTTTTTAAGAGCATTTTTGAAAATGGCAGACAGTATAAGTATGGCAAGAAGAAACAGCCCTAGAAAAGGAAAATAAATGGAAAATGGACTGATGTTGAAACATTAGAAATACTTTCTGATTTTGAGAGCACAGACAATGAAGACTATGGTTGGGAGTCTCCTAACAAATCTGAAGGAGTTAGTGATATTGTGAAGGGCACCATAAAATTCAGTTTCTGAAGAAATTTGACAGCATGTTTGAGAATTTTTTAAAAGCAAATCTTGCACTTTTTGAAACATTTCGAAAGGTTATCAAAAGTCTAAGACATAATAACGTTCATTACCAAAAAAAAAAGGAATTGCATTCAAGGTTTGAGCACAAATTTACATTGAGTAAGATATGACAAAAATCTGAGCATTAAATAAAGCTTAAACAATTGTTGAAACATGTATTTGTGTAGTTGGCAATATCAAATTTTGTGGATGAAGTTACACAATTTGTAACCTTCAATTTAATAATATTAAAAAAGGAGTGTGATGAAAAAGAGAGTATTATCTTATTTAGTAGCAAATAGTTAACAATAAAAATTTTGGGTGAAGAAATGAGTCTTGAATAAAACAATAGTTACATTTCTCTGGACTGAAGAAAAGAAGTATAAAATATGACAGATGCATGCAATATGAATCATTTGTATTAAATAGTGTTTCTATACTATTTAATTCATATAGAGAAAGGGAGAGAGACATTGTAGACAGAACAAATTCTATTGCATTAATTATACTAAGATTAAACAGAGGTTAAAGATATTTTTCACTTTACTAATTATTTATTTTTCTATATCTTAAAAAGCCTAAATAATGAATATCAACTACCATTGAATTATGTTTATTAAGCATATACATATTTTTTAAAAAAATTGTGTTAAATTTGATAATGTAAAATGTTAAATTTAGTAAAATGCTAATTATTAATAAAAATTATTCAAAATAAATTATTTCTTCATAATGATTCAAATTTTAATTAATATTGGCTAAATATATAACTCTATAATAATTACAAAAAATATGTTATTGAAAAAAATTAAAATACAATAATTTAAAGTTCTTTTTTTACATGATGGGCTCAATCATTGAGAGTGTTGTATATAAAATTTTCCAGCTAATTATCAAAGAATTAGTTTTATATTCCAATGTACTGTAAAACCAGTTCCTCAGTTACTCCATACTTGCACAACGAATCAGCGTCATGTGATAGCTCTTGCAGCGCCACCTATTCCAGAACAAAACTGAGAGACATTTCATTATCGTTCTCTTTCCTCCACTTTCCTCTTCTCTTCTCCTTTGCTTTACTCATCTCGGAAGTAAACTCTGAATGCCAGAGCGTGTTCCAATGCCCCTCGTTGATATCGGATAAGATTAATTATGCTGCCATCTACCAATCTGGGAAGAACTGTTTACTCCTAACAGAGATAACCTGTATATAGATTTATATGTATATATTTTCACTCACCATCTCCCCGTTTAATAAACGAAGTAAAACAAGTTGAGCCTCATCATTGAATTCATACAAAATCATCATAGAATCCAGTAATGGAATTATCCCTTAGACAAACCAGCCCTTTGCGTAAGAGCAAACCATCGTAGATTCGGGATGTACAGTCTCATCACCCCCTGTTCTACAAAATTTACAAGCGTTCGGCACGGGATCTGTGCAAAATTTTTAAGCGTTTGACTCGACATGCCTACAAAATTAATGGGAGATGACTACAAGAAGAAAAGAAAATTAGATGCTCGCCCTGAGGTCAACAAAATTTTCCAGTTGTTAATTTCAACATATGTCTCTACAGCAAGAATAGCCAGTGTCCAGCAAGGAAGGATCTACTACAAAGAAAATGTGTGCCTTTTCCATTTCTACAATTAGTTTTCTGCAATGTCGAGTGTGTCCCACCTATAGTTTTTCTTCAATGATGAAATCATTAACTGCTTCTTCACATCAAATATTTATTCATGCTAGTGATAATCTAAATTGTGTTTAATCTATGCTCTTAAAAAGTATGCCGACCCCTGAAAGAGCGTTAAAAAAAAATCCAGCGTGTATTAGTGTGAAAGTTTCATCACAAGATTCCAGGTACTGTAAAACATATTTATTTTTTTGAACAATCCATCTAATTTCAACGAAGTGACATCATGTAATGTTTCTCTTTAATTATAAAAAGAAATATCTGAAGAAAAAGTAAATTAAACGTATAATTTTCAAAGTGCATTTATATATATATATTACAAATTGTAATACTTGAATTCAAAATCTAGGAGTGTCTTTTTTTTTATTATTGTGTGTGTGATTTGATGTGCAATGGTATCTCAAATCAGTCAGTGTTCTCACACAAGAAATGAATAAATGCATAAGTATTTAGACTTCCTTGTACAGAGAAAAAATAAACTTTATGATTTCCCACATGAAAATTTTTCAGCATTCGCCTAAACAATGTTTGCTGTTTGATTTTACTCTCTCAATGAATGGTAACTTATTGCTTTGTAAAAAAAAAAAATAGGTTTGGCAGATTCGTGAATTCTCAATTAAGCAAATTGAAAGTGCATTCTAAAAATAGATGATTTTGTTATTGATTCTCTGATTATTTCACTGTATGTCTGAATGTTTTTTGGTTCTAAATGAATTACTTTATATTCTTTCATGATGTTTAGTTTTAAATCTGTAGAAAATTTTAACAAAGGGATATCAGATTGATATGATGAATAATTAAAAAAAAAAAAAAAAAAAAAGGGAGTACTTTAACAAATTATATTGCAAAAGTCTGATAGAAATTTCATATATTTATATCATTTTCACAATTTATTTCAAATATCCTTGCACTTACATGAATGTGTTCAATGTAAATTTTTGATATATATATATATTTAAGCAAATTAATTAAATGAAATTCACCAGAATAAGCATGTTTCATTTTAAAATAACTTTTTGTTGTTGTTACATAAAAACGATTAGAGTATAAATTTTCAAATGTATTGATTCTATTTAACTATTCATATATTAATTTCAAAATGACGTTCCTCGCTAAAGGACGTCAGGAAGATATGTTTATCTTCGTGGAAGAATTAGATCTAAAGCTTATTCCTTCAATAACAGTTCAGAAACTTAAAGAGTTAATCGTTAAAGATACTGAATATGATGAGGAGTTCACAAAAAATTTGTTTAAGGGTATAATAGAACAGTAAAAAACAAAAGAAGAAATGGAAGAAAAGTTGTGTCCAGAAACCCTTGCTATAGAAGAGAAACAAAGTCGAGATCAACACAAAATTGAGCTAGAGCAATTAAAATTAGAAAATCAACTCAAATTACACACAACGATTGACGAAACCAATAATTCAAAATTATTAGGCAAGGAAATACCCAAATTTCTCCATAAATATAAAGTTAAAGAAGACATTAGCTTATATTTAGTCTTATTTGAACGTCAAGTGCACCATCTCCCGACATAAGTAAAACAAGTAGAGCCTCATCATTGAATTCCTACGAAATCATCATAGAATCCGGTAATGGAATTACTACCCCAGACAAACGAGCCCTTTGCATAAGAGCAAACCATCGTAGATTCGGGATGTACAATCTCATCCCCCCCCATTCTACATATATGAGAATTAATAATACAATGAAGCATACTTGAAATAAATCTAAAAATTAATATACAAAACCTGAGCAAAAATAAAAATAAATTTGAAAACTAAACAAGTGCATTTTAGATAATTTGAAAAATTATAATAAAGTAATAGTCCAGCAAATATGTAAAACATTTGAAGCTATAAATAATTACTAATATGTCTTAAGTCAAAATTTTAATACATCTTAACATAATATACATATAAAATATAACTAAAATTTGAAACAAATAGTTTGAGAATTGGTTATCCTTGCAATATTTCATAAAAATATTAGAACCTATAGTTATATATAACTTAGTTAAAAACTAGCTTACATAGGTAGCTGCGATTTCCATCCAGTCAATGTGACCCTTTGCTTTATTAATGATATCTTCGGAAGGCTGCTTACTAAAATACATAGAAAATTGAGATGCAAAATTATGGGGAAAAACTACTGCAATTATAAAATAATAATAATAATAAAAAAAGTATAAAGATAATGATGAAATATCAACACTAAAAGAGTATCTAACAGTTCTAATAATTTTCTGATAATACATTTAACAAGTTTGTTAGTAGTCTCTTTTACATCCTGACAAAGATGATCCTCAATAAGTTCAGAAGGATCCAAGTGAGAGGTTAAGCAACATTCCTGCTTCCCATGATCTTTGAGATCAAGACTTGACCAAACAGAAGAGTACAAATCTGCAGGGAGCCACAAGCATTCCTGTACTAGATGCTACATCTTGTAGGGGACATCTTTGCATCTTGTAGAGGGATGCTACATCTTTCTTTCCTTGGACAAAATGACCAGTGACCAATAGCTAAAATAATAATTTCAGCTTTCCAAACAAGCAAAAAAAAAAAAAAGTGGCCCATGGTTTTGAAAAGGTATGGCCAAATTCATCCCACTCAAAAATTTTGAAGAGAAGGGACATCAGAGATCTAAATGTTCAAGCAGAAAGTTGCCTGTTGACATTGTTACAACTATAATATTTATTCTAATGTGCAACTAGCTCCTTAAAATAGGTTACATTTTAAAACAAGCTCAAAAAGCACTTTATCTTATGTAAATATTACCTTTAATTAAATTAATCACAATAAATTAGTGTAAATAGCGCAATTCATTTTGTCTCATTTAACGCAAACAGCAACTAATCTTTTCAAAAAAATCCAATTTCTTATTCAATGTAGTGAAAAAATACATTTTCAAGATATATTATTGGTTACTTAATGTGGATTTGAAACCAAACCTATTTCATAGAGAGAACTTTATGCTTCTAGCTTCTAAAATTGAAACTTATTAACTATGAATAAATAAAATTGCAAATACTAGACCCATATAATAGTTACTTATTTATTTATTTTTAAAAAAAAAAAAAAAAAACTCCTTTTTAATGTAATTAAATTCTTAAAACATTAAAAAATCACTTAATTCAAACATTAGTTATACAATAAACTTTTTTGTAAAAATAATTACCGTATTGCTTTAATTATTTCTTTGGTTTCACTCCATAGAAATTTTATTTTTTTTCTTTCAGAACCAACCAGATTTGTATCAGTCTTCAGTCTTTGTCTGTAATATTCTAATCTACAAAAAAAAAAAAAAAAAACATCAACAAGAAGATATTATTAGCACATTAAATTTAACCCATAACGGGACATGCAGTTTCGCAGACCACTCAACATGTTCCTCCCATTACCCACATAATATGCTTAGTCCAATAAAATGGATTCTTCCTCTAGCTTCCAAATTTGTGACCTTGAACATCAATTGTCTCATTACAATGTTTTGAATGAGTCGTCCTTCGCTATAAAGGGGTCTGGGTGCAAGAAACTATTTGGGGTCTTAAATTTTTTGTAAAGGGGGAAAAAACTACAAATACTACTAATGTATATTTATTTAATGCAATCTTTTTTTGTTTTTGCCAACGCATTAATTACTTCAGAAAAATTAAAATTTTTTGCAATTTCTTTTATGCTTAATATTGCAAGCGCTTTTAAGCATTCTACACACGTTTGACTAAAAAATTCAGTTTAGGTGGGAATATGGGGAATTCCCTGAATCGAATAACAAAAACAAACCATTCGCATCCTTAAGTGTTAGTTTGAGAGAAGATTGTTGAAATTCATAGATCTACTATAATAATGTTTGACAAAATGAACTTTACGTCATACTGATAATGACAGGAATATTGTTGTTTTTATGTGCATGAGTACATTATTTTAGTTCTTGACCATCTATTACAGGTCTCCAATGCATAGCATCTGCCACCTCCCCAGATGGCTGGCCCTGTGTTTTGGCACATGCATCTAGTTGAAATGTTATGCATTCTTCAATAGTGGGCAGTGAAACCGCATCTCCCATTTAGTGTTATAATTTTGGCAGTAGTACACATGGTTCTGAAGTTAGATCCAAAGATATTGATTTATCCATCTGATCTGGATTATACAGAAGAGTTTCAAAAGATTCTATTCGTAGTTGAAAATGATTTTAAAGAAGATAATTGGCAAGAAGATTTATGTATGTGAAAGTTCCTTCTCTACAGACTAAGAAACTTCTTCAGATAACAATGATTTCTCTCAGTCTGAATTAGCACGTGATTCCGTGAAATGGTCATGCAATCCTATATTATTACTGTAGGAAAAATCAATTTAAATGGTCCTCTGTTGAACTTAATTGAAAATCTTACAACTTTTGCTAACAACATCGTAAGACTTTCTGGATTAAGACCTTATGGGGGGGAATGATGATTCCAATATAAAAAAATGAATGGAAATTACTTTTTAATGATGAACTACTATGCATGATTGTTAAATGGACAGTCCTACCAGTACTCATACAATAGTTAAATGCCATGTTTGTGCTCCCAAGCAAGAAAACATAAACAGCATATTTAAGCTTATCTTGCCAAAACCCTGTTTGTTTGAAATGCATACAAAAGTTATGCAATCAATGTGCTAAAGAAGACATTGAATTCTGTACTTCTAAATTTTACTGTATTGTGCAATATTAAAATTTTCCTCTATTGAAATTTGCTTTACATATTAAATAAATGAAACAATAACTAATATATAATAGATTTTTTTTTTTATTAAATTTATAAAGTCTACTGCAGCATACGATTTTCACCAGAAAATCTAAGGCTATAGCAAAATTTTTTTCGAAAAGTTTCATTTCACATTAATAAGTAAAAGAATATTTTTTCCAGAGAGTTTGAAGCTCAAAGAACATCCAAGTGAAATAACAAGACAATTTTTTTTTTAAATAAATGATTTTTAAAAAAATTATAAAGAATAATAATCCCTGAGATTGCACATTCCCTGTTATGTCCCATTTTTTCACCATCCTAGCGACAAGTTAAAGATTATTATAAATAACGATGGCAAAAATTATTTAAAATACAAAAAACATTTTGATGAATTTCAAGTATGCAGTTCATTACTGCAGAATATAATACAACATATTTTTCATCAACACAATAATGTTTGACGTTTAAGGATATGAGTAGTTAAATTGATATTGTTGAATCATTCAAAAAGTTCCAACTTAAGCAAAGAAAAATAAAAATAGTTCGACAAATATAACTTTACCACTAAGGCAAATAAAAAAAAATCATTAAATTAGTTACCTCTATATTTTAAATTTGGCTTTATAATTGAGGTCTTTATCAAATAAAACAAAACTCATTTAATTTTACAGTTCATGCTAACAGAATACAAATATTTGAAATAAATTCAACAATAAAATAAGTAGGGAAAACACCTTAAATTTTTCTCAAATAACCATTAATACAATATAGTTTTATTAACATTTTTTTTACACATTCTATCTTACCAATGACAAATATTGTTTTAATACAGGAACGGTTTTTTTACTAAAAAAAAATTGCAATGAACTAAATCTAGCACAAAATATATTTGTTGATAATTGATTTCTAAAACTGGTAAATTTTTTAATGAAATTCTCCATCTATGAATTATTTAATATTGAATTTGAAAAAATGAGACATGCCAGATGAAAATATTTACAACAAAGAATGGTCACTTTAACTTGGCTATTTTTATATCATTTAATGTATTTACAAATACATAATTTGATATAAAAACCAACGTTTTTATATGGTGGCAAAGTTTATTAGAGAAAATTATTGAAATATTAGTTAAAACTGTTAGTTATTTTTAACTTTAAAATTTACTTAAAAAGAGACATTTGTAAGAGTATTAAAAAATTCATAATACTCAGAAAATCAAAACATGCATTTGAAAGTTTGTAAGTCATTCTATTAAAAAAAGAATTGGAACCAGAATTCAGAAAAAATTACTGTGATAAGACACGGCGGCAAATATTGGAAACTTTCTTTCTTGCGAATGATTACTGACTAAAAGTCAGCAACCCTTACTATCTCGGAGATAGTAAAGGGGAGATAGTATCTCCCCTTTGTGAGTACAAAAGGTTTACGATACCTCATGCGGTGTGGGGAGTGCCCGGTGCTCCCAGAGTGGGAAAGAAATTTTTTTCTCAATCCTAAAAGCGCCGAGAGGAAAGAATATTTGACTTATTAAAACTATTGAAATATTAGTTAAAACTTGTCGCAAACGTCTAAATATTGCATTGTTAGGCGAGTACGAGCGATTCCCAAAATTTCAAAGCTCTAGCTTGATGGGAAGTTGGTTAAATTAACGATCGAAAATTTGATGACACACACACACCAAGTGAAACTCAGAAAAACGTAGTAAAAATGGGAAAACTAATCAATCTGCTTTCCTTCTCTACATCTTTAAAATTATGATTTGTTAAACAGACTGATATTTTTCAACATTATTTGTACTATTATTAATAACTACCATTCATTATGTTAATAACTAGCAGAAGAAATAACTGTTTATCACATAGATGAGGTAGAAAGACTCAACAAAAACTGTATTAAAGTATTTAAATTTAATTTTTTAAAAAAGAGGAACATAAAAATGAACAAATATAATGATCTATAAAAAACTTCATGAAAATATATTGTCAAAAACAAAGACAGAATAAAACATGCGATGCAATATGTGCCAAATCCACAAATAAGCAGACAGGTGATTTAGTGAAAAATGAGGAAGAAACATTGAAAAAGATAAACTTTCTCACTGGTTGTGAAACAAAAAATTTGAATAGAAAATCCACTATTAACTGTAATCCACCAGTTTTTTTCACACGTTTTTTTTTTTTTTTTAAAAGACCGAATGTTAATTCCATATACCATATGAATACTATGTCATTTGGATCAATAAATTTCTAGATACACACACAGACCAATTCAACACTAAAATCTAAAATTTAAGTTTTTAAAGATTATTTTCAAAAATTCACCATACACTGCGAAACTTTTTGCACACCAAAATCAAATTTAGACTTTTCACTAAAACTAGGATCTCTAAAATGGTGTAAGAATCATAACCATATGATGTTTGCTTAAGGAGCTAGGGTGAAAAGTATACTAAAAAATCACTATAGAATTATTAATTACGAAATATTTTTAAAAAAGTTATTAAAAATTAATTTTAAGAAAAATTAAAAAAGAAATGCTATTGAATACATTGAAAATAGTAATGAATACTTAAAATAAAACTCAACAATCCAGGTAACAAGCTTTAAATATTTTTAATGAGGGTCTATCACAAATGGTGCAAAAAGACACATAACCAAAAATTTAATTTTTAAATAAATTTCAATCAACTGAAAATTAGCCTTCAAGAAAAGAATGATTTAGAAAATAGCATTACACAAAGATAAATATAAATTTCATTATAAAAATAATACATTTTTAAAATAAAAATTAAATTTTAAAGAATTTTTAAAGAAAGCTTTGAATTAATTTTAAATTCGCAAAAAAATAGATGCAGAACAGATAAAATATGAGGTTGGAATATAATTTATATCCAGATGTTAAAATGTTGGTGTTTAAACTGCGATAATACACATGGCTTGTCATGGAAAAGCAAAGAAAGAGTGGGAAAAAACTATGATAAATAAGGCATTAAAAGACTATTTCAAAAGCATTTAATCTGGGGATTTTATGGAATAAGAATTAATATTTGAAGAGAAGGATTATCAACATCAGTTATGCTATTGTAAAAATTCAAAAAGTTTTGTTAAAAATATTGTTGAAAGCAGTAAGTTCAAATGCGTGTTGCATATCATTATTAATAGTTCATTTGAAAAATAAATCACAATTCTAATGTAAAGAATAAAAAAAAAATGTTTATAAATTATAATCTGCAAGAAATTCCATTCTGTAACATGGAACAAACGTGATCATGAATAAATATGATGACCTTCAAAAAAAAATATGTATAAACAATGAAATAATAACAGATCTCAAAGTCTTGTGACCTAACATGCCGCAGAATTATGCGCATCGAAGACAAAATTCTGCTTAATGATTATTTCAACACTGAATTTTAGAAAATCAAAAGGGAACTTTGAAAAAAAAAATATCTCTGACATGCACACTACTAGTACTCATAAATTCAGTGAACCAAATTTCAAGCTTCTGGGCTATATCCTTTATTCATTATGTCATCTGCACACATCTCATCTTCTTAGTAATATAGATAAGAGCTACTGTTTTAAACAATGACATTCTTATTTAATTTATTGAGGTTATTAATATAGGGTTCTCAATCCTTTTTGTTCTGTGGACTCTTTTACCAATTAGATGAAAGCCTTTGTTAATTTCTTTCAAAGGGCCTTTTCCTTTCTGTAGAGGAAAAGGCACTTTGAAGTAAAAATTAAAGTACATAAAATAAAATTAGACTAATTCTACTAAAAAAATATAAAAATACCCGAGATCTAAGATGCCTCATAATTCCTCTTTTTTTAAAGTTATACCAGCTAATTATATACCAATGGAAAAATAACTTAATCTACAATGCAATGCAATAAAATTTGTTTAATTACCTTTATTTTAACAAAACTTCTAAAGAGCAAAAGGAAGCACAATTTTCTCCTGCATACTTCCCCATCTCCTCATTGCAAGTGTTTAGAAAGAAAATCATGAGTCATTTTCGTTTGATAATGTGTGTCACACACTTCACAGATTAATTCTATCAGTGTATTAGGTGATTGCTATCAAGTAGGTAATTTATTTTTTTGTATACACAATTTTTTTTTATTTCATTTTGATATAAAGTAATAAAATTAAATAAATAGAACAAAGACTTAACTGGTCACCCATCCAGTAATGTAAAATAACTCTAAAATGAGCAAAGTACAGTTATGAAGAAATTAAAACAATTGGTGGAAACATAACCACAATTTCTATATCTTTGAAGAGGTACAAGGAGACTCAAAAGAGAAAATTGGTAAAGAGCAAATTGGTAATTTTTCTTCCTTTACCAGATTGGTAAAGGAAGAAAAAGGTACACAACAGCAAGTTTTGATAGAAGGATTAAAAGATTGTACCTAAATGACAGAAAAAAAAATCATCTTGAAAAATACAAAATGAAATGGCAGAATGCAGTGTGAAATTGAGTGCAAGGTCTGTTCAATCCAGATTGCAAGAAACTGTCTTAATGCTAGAATTACAGCCTTTTTATCTCTCAATAAAATGTTGAAAAGACTAAATACAGCTAAAACTCATGTTGAATACACAGTAGAAGAATGAGAAAATGTCATTTGGAGCAATGAAACCAGAATCGGTCTGCTTGAAGACGCAGAGAATATTTGTATCCTGATTGCATACCACTTTCCATTCAACACCCATTTAGTGTTATGATTTGGGGTTGATTGTCAATAAAAAGCATAAGCAGAATTTGAAGGATTAATGGGAATTTAAATACTAATAAATTCATAAGTGAAATACTTTAGACAAAATCGAAGCTTTCACAAATAATCTTTTCAAGGATTATGATTCATTTATTTTCGAATAGGATACAGTTTCATGTCATGTTGGAGTTGTGTACAGAAAGTGACTTCAAGATAATCATATTCCACTTTTCAATTTGTCTGTGAATAGCTCAAACCTTAAAATGAATCACATATCTCTGGAGATGACCCAAAAACTTGCCAGACTGAAGCAAAATGGGGACAAAACCATATTAAAAGAAGCAATAATTTAATATTGGTTTTTTATTAAAATAGCATCTGCATTGGAAATTTCAGTTCATTACACATAAAGGTGTTGTCATGGCATAACTGTGACTAAAAGTTTCCCAACTATGTATTAATTGACACAGAGAGAAATTTTGTAAATTTTAATTTTTCTATGAATTTCAATTCCCATTTGTAAAATCTATTTTAATAAAAAAAAATCATAAAATTTATTACATTACATTCATGAAAAAATTATCCTTTCATTGATATATAATTTTAAAGTATAAATAAAAATAAAAATAAAAAGGAATTATGAGCTATCAAAACTCACAAATTTGCACCTTTTCTCAAAGGTCCTCCACAATTTTGGCCACTAGTGTATATGTATTACTTTTAAAAATAGGTAAAATTACAAGATGTTGAATATCATGATAATTTATATCTTTGATGAGATCTATCAAAAACAAATCAGAAATCTTTATTTTGAAAACATTTCCTTCAAATGAATATTTCATAACAAAATAGGAGAGAAACCATGTTTACTAACTTTATTCGATGTTGCTTCATAATATAATTTGCTGCATTTTCCACTACTCCTTTTTTTAATTCATCAAGTTCAATTTTTATCCCTATGGAAAAAAAACTTTTATTATTTTCATAAGAAATAAGCAAATAACTAAAAAAATATATATCACAAATTCCCCCCCCCCTCCCATGTAAACAGGTACATATTTAAACAATAAAACTCAACTTAAAATCTAAATTCCCAATAAGTATTTTAAATTGCCAAAATTTTCAATCAATTAAAAAATATAACTCACTGCCTTTGAAAAACATTTGAAAAAATACAGATATGTATATTAAAAATAAAATCACCTACTATTATATTATTAAAATCATTTCACAATATTATTAAAAAATACTAAAATAATCACAAAAAACTAGAATTTAAGAAGTTAAATACAAAGAACTCAATAAATCACACATGGTGCACTTTTGTAAAAATAATTATTATTAAATTACCCCATTAAATATAAGAATTAAAGTAAATGATGAAATATCGAGAAATAGACACTAGTAAATTTTTACGATATTAAAATTAAAGGAAACAATAAATTTTTAAATTGAATATACTTAAGCTAAATAAAATTGAAACAAAAGATAAAAATTTAAAAAGTGATCTGGTACGCCAAAAGTGATTCACTTAAAACAGCCCTTTGAGTGGCTAATAATGAAATTAAAGAAGTACTCAGCAAGTATATAATTCAGTAAGTGTATAAAACTTAAATAGAGAAATTCTTTGCAGTCTGTATAATCTACATTAGTATATTAATAAAGGGGGGGGGGGAACTGTATAAATACTGCTGAAATGGATTTAAAAAAAGTCAACCATATATTTATGTTGAAAACCAAATTTTCAAATACAATGTGAATAACATTCCTTATAAATGAGTATCGGACACTGTAAACTAGCTTTTTTTAGAGACCACTCTTTTCTGAGCAACAAACAGGCAAAACATTTGGCAAGTGCACACAATTATGTATTTACACAATTTTAATCTAACAAGATCAATCAATACAAGAAAAACTATTTTTTTATATATTATTCACATTTTCCAAATTCATATGATTTCAATTCATGCTATCTTTTAATTGGACTCTTATTTTTTTTCTTCTTCTTTTACTGTCAGGAATTCCATAAATCTCTTTAATTGAAAATAGGAACGTTTGAGTCAAAATATTGCATGTTAAATTAAGTGTTAAAAGTGAAAAGTACATTTGAGATGTGAACAAAAATTCTTACGGACATATAAATTGAACAATTTTACTGAAAGTCATTAAAAGGTAAATCATAGGTCAATAATTAATATCTGGATGTGTGCCACTTTCCTGTAATCTTTATAAGGTAGTAGAGTTTTTTTAGCATTACATAAAAATAAGATTCTATACAAATTTTCATATTGTTTGTTTTACTATTTTTGCTGTATTTTAAGTTTCCTTCTTCTGTTTCCTATAGGAGTACCATATTTTTTGGGCATCAATTTATTGTGTAAAAAAAGAACATTGTGTGGCTATGTTATTTGGATTATTTTGAATATTAAAACTGAGTCTTAAGCAAATAAATTAAAATTTTATTTAATTTTTGCATAATTTAAGAAATGTGTTTCAAAGGGTATTTATTTAGAGGTTTACCAGTATATGCAATAATATTACATATTACACTTCTATAAAAAGAATTCTGATCATGTACAAGTATTTATCGAGGTAGTAACTAAGGAAGATAAAATTGAAAGATATTTTGAAATTTTAATGTGAAACGTTTTAATTTTAACAAACAACCAGTAAATAGAGATATTTAAAACAGACGAATCTAAAATAAAATATACATGCCTTTGAATGGAATTAAATGTTATCAGTATAATTAACAATGTCCCATTTCACTGCATGTTTCTAAAGTTCGAATTTGAAGAAAAATATGAGTTGTGCATAGAATTCAAAGAAAAATCTTCGTTGGAACAACACATGATTACGGGACAACAAGTTATGAAGTCTGTTTTGTAATTTTAGGGTTCTCCCATTGATCTCCAAATTTTACAAGACAAGAAGTACAAAGAAAAAGTCAGTATTCAGATGATGAATAATCAAACTATGATTATGGATATTTAACAACCTGTTCACCAAAAACTAATTCATTAACAACTGACTTAAGCTATAATAAAATTAAAAAGAGTGGGACTTGTGTAATTCTTCAAGAGGGTTTCTAAGTTGTGTATCTATTTAAATAAAATAGAATTTTAAAAATTATAACTTTTCCTTGAATTTTCTATTTGTATTGATTTTCTTTACCTTCCTTACATTCATTAAAAAATATCTCCTCCTACTAAGATATCTCAAACTATTTTTTAAGAATGAAAGCAGATATCTTATACTATCATGTTCACAGCCATTACTGTTTTAGGGAACAAATTAACAGATTGGTCAGCAAAACAAGAATCAAAACTTGAAATTCAAACTGTGTTGAATCTTGCAAAGATATTCTTCATTTACAAAACCATCTGAAAGTGAATCAATATATATTCAGGTTCCCTTGACAGTATCCTTAACTTTATTATCTATCTTTTCCTGACTTCAGAAACAAGTTCTTTTTAAATTCTGAGATTACAACATTTCGAGCAGGGACATGACAATTTAAAACATAAAATTTTGAATCTGGATTGTTATCTGTTTTATGGTCGTGTAAAACTGGCAGGATATAAGACATTTAATGTCAACTTCTTCCCTGTTCTATCTACTTTAAGGAAAGAACTAATGTTGGAATTAAAACCAATTAATTACAATTTTCCTACAGCATTTCACACATTGATAAAAAAATGTGACTTTCTACATTCTTTGTAATATTATTTATTATACCTATCCAAGCCCTATATATTTTTAATTCTTTATTTTTTATTTCTTTATCACCCCTTCTCCTACATCATATTTATCATTTTGTGTTTTACTAGTGCATAATTAATCTAATGAATTCAACTATTTGTTTTAACTTTGTTATATATTATAATGCATAAAAAGATTAATCCTAAAAGAAACTGCTCTAAGTGAAGAAAACAGAATCCTACATATAAAATTAATTCTAGAAATATTTGCAATCTTTTGTTGAGAATAGTGAAAAAGTGATACATTTGGATTTTTTCTAGCGGAAAAGCAACAGAATTTCTATATTGGCAGTCAATGTGTTATTGATTAACATTTCTGTCAAATGATATTAGAATTCCTTAAAATGATCGATTGATACATAAACATTGCATTGAGAAGCTACACAAGAGCTATTGGTGATGGACCTCAGTCAAGAATTGAAGACGACACCTCCCTCTCCAAACTTCCACACCATGCTAACACATTGTGAGTCTAGACAGATTTAACATGCATCAGCCCCACATGATGGTTCTTTTGTAGCATCAGGGCTTGCACTCCCTACTCAATGAAAAGAACTCCATCTGCTAGTCCTCAACCATAACCATTCCAAATACTGCAGCCATAAAATTCATCAAAAAGTCATGCAATGTAATATAAAAATCATTTATAAATCATAATGAGAATACATTTTAAAGCTTGTTTTGATAGAAGCAAGTTTCATATATTTTATTTAAAAACAAAAACTGTTTTATTTATATCAATTCTTAAAGATCATAAATAAGCTCACTTGACTTTAGACTCACCTGTCCTAATAGATTATACTTTAATTTCTAACATTTACAGCAGCTGAACTATAAAATTTTCGAAGAACTGTATATAATTTCTCATTTTATAGAAAAGGTGCTAAATTGAATAATCTTTTATAAAATCACAAAAAGGTAAATAGTCATCATTATGCTAAGTTTCGAATACATAACTACCAACATTCAGATTTATGTAGAATTAACAATTCAGATTTATGTAGAATTAACATACATTCCAGCATATAACATACCCTTTTAATACAAAAAGTAAGACTGAAATTTATGGGAATGCATTACACAACAGGTATAAAAACAACAGATTTAAAAATAGGAAAAAGATGAGCACAAAAAAATTAGATTTCTACCAGTATCGACAAGCCTCCATAGTGCACTACTTATGGAAAAGGGAGGTAGACGTTCGAATTATGTATCTACATGCCATTTATTTAAAAGAAATGACAGACCTTATGAATTTAAAAATTTTCATTATTGGATAATGAGAAAAGTTCATCACATTTGTCTCCCATTGCATATCTTCAGGCACATCATCGAATTTAGTTTCATATTCATCATCACTGCTACTCTAATCCATAAATAAATAATAATCTGTTCCACCCCTAGATTGTTTGATATATTATATTTTTTAAATGATTTTTGAATTATATATTGAGATTTAATTTCATTCCATGCTACTATTATCCAATCAGTCTATCTATTTCTGGACTGGTATAGTGCATTTGGAATCTTTATGTATGTTTTTTCCCCCTTTTAACATCTATGTATTCCATGGTCATTTAAAATTTCCTTTGAATTGTTTATCAATACATACATCTAAAGGCTGAACTAATGACATCAACCTGCCTGGAAAAATTGTCATGTCTGTGTTAAACTCTATCATCAATTTCTTCATATTATCTCCGTTAAAAGGGATTTGTATTCCCTTTTCTCAAAAATCCAGAATAATATTCTCGTGCACATTAACACTGAATACAACCCATTTTTATTAAATCATACCTTGGATTTTTACAGAACTTATATGACTTTTTTGCTCAAGTATACACATATAAACCTTTTGCCTCTAATCGCGAAAATTTAAACAAATTACATGGATTTATATTTTAGTAAAAATAATTTTTATTTATGATAAAACAAAACTTAAATAGCATTAGTTCCAATAAAAATATATTGATGGATTTAAAAAGAAAATTACTTTAGACATTCATCAAGTTTTGGGTCACCTTAGTAAAATTAATTTTTTAATGTTTGAAAACCATTTTCTAAATCAGCAATGCTTATTTTCAAAGTAACAATAAAAATTAATCATCAGTTTTAACTTTTAAAATGACATAAAATTCTCTTAATAATTATAGATACACAGAAAAGGTCATTATTACATAAATGGATAAAATGAAGGAAAAAATATTAAGTATTACAATATGTATAACTTATCAGAAAAAAACAATAAATAATTAAAATAATTACAAGGTCTAGGAGGTTGGAGATAAGCTGTGACATCGTGACATCTTAGTTTGGCTAATGTGTCTTCATTATCAGGAGGACACTGAAAAAGAAAATATATCTAAATGCATATAAAAGTTAGTAACTTTCTAGAATAAGATATGTAATCAAAATGAATGATAAAATTTCTAGAATGTATCAATAAGAGTTTTTTTTATTTTATTGGCTGATTATGTATTTAATATTAACAGACATTTTGAAAGAGTACTTATTTTCAAAGTTATATTTATCAATTTTTACAAGATTACAGAAAAATATATCCAAGTGCATTGTAAAAACTTTCTTATTCTAACAAAAACTGGAATTTTTTTTTATTATTACATATAAGCTTGTTATGGAGCTAAAATATGGTATTTATTTTGGAATTCTGAAATTCAAAGATTCAAAAGTACAACAAGAATTATTTAATATTTTGATGCAAATGTATTCTGATGCATATTGTAACTCTAAAAGCTAATAAGAGATCTTTATAATCAAAATAATTTTTATAATATACATTTACAGAATACATTACAATTTTTACAATATACTTATTTCTAATAATTATTATTGTAGCATATATTTGCAATAAACATAAATCAAAAGAATATCATTCTTTGAGAGAGGTAGAATGCTATTATTATTATTATATCTACTTGCAGTAACAATAAGAAGCATTCATTTTTCATCTTCAAATAATTATTTAATTAAGAAAGTCTACAGATGGATATTTTAATTATTCTCAATAACAAAACTGTATCATTTTTAAATATAAAATCAAAATACAATTGATATTTAATTACATTATTATATAAAATAATTAACAAATTTAAATGAATAGTTTGTAAAAAATAAATTGTCATTGAAAAATATTTTTAAAATCTATATTACATCAAGTAAAAATGATGAGTTATTATCTAATAAAGATATGAATGAACAAAATTTAGCAGTGTGAACTCTATAATTTCTTCAAATCTAATGAATTATATTAAAATATTATAGCCAATGCATTTTCTTTACTGACCACAACAGAATGAACAAAGACTCAGAAAATAAAGGAATAATGCCTTTTATTTAATAATCAAAATCTAACTATTAACTAGAAAAATGCATGTCTTGTGTAAGTATTTTGATGTGAACTTCTAAGGTGGTAAAAGGGAATAAAAACAGTCACTGTCTTCTAGATAACAAAAGCTAGTATTTACAGTACAATTTTCATTAATAATCAGATTAAGGAAAACCTTAAGCTGTTTGAAGCTTATAATCATTATGAGAGCAAATTAAAGTCTCCGAAAAAACTCTGACTTATTCTGACGATATGGATAGTCATATATTCTTTGGTCATAGAATATCAAATAAAAAAACAGTTACAAAAAGTAATTATTTTCATGAAGTAATCTAATTCATAACAATCGAATTTAAATGTAAATTTGGAATATAGGCTTGTTTTTAGAAGATAATTAGCTATGCCAATTAATCTATCATAATTTAATTTTTTGAACTATTAACTGTGATTATTTTATCCAGCTGCAACATTTATTGCATAAGTTATTAAGGGTGTCCTATTTTATTTGATGATTGTATGCATTAACAGAAGACAGAGTAATGTCAATTAATAGAAGTATTTCATGCAATATAGTGTAAAAACATACCATTTCTTTAACATCACGAAAATAAGGTGCTGCAAATAAAGATATAGGTTTAGATTTTCTTATTTTCCCATCATATCCGTTTGCAGATGCTTCAGTTTCTTTTCTTAGTGTTTCCAATTTTTTCTAAATAAATAGTTAAAAAACTTTTATCATAAAGCATTTTTAACAGGAATAAGTAACAGGAACAAAATAATAATAATAAACCTAAAAGAAAGGATTACTAACTGGTTAGTTATTAATTTTTGGGAAGTTTCACATCCAGTATTTATACTTTTTATAATATGTTACAAATTTTTCATACAACTAAATATATCTTTTAGCCTATAATAAAATTGGTCCTTTTTTTGAAACCAATGTTTTTTTTATTGATTTCTTATATAAACATACAGCCGTGACAAATACAACAACTGTATAACTTATCTCAATTTCCAAAATGAAAAATTATATTTTGAAGAGGATTCCTTCCTAGCATATTGGAGAAACTGAAAACTAAAGTAAGCAGTAGACTAATAAAGAAAAAAAATTTGTATCTGTACATTATTTTTTACTTAGGGCAAAAGATGAGTTGAATTTCTTTTAAAATAAGAGAGTCGAAAATATAACAAGATAAAAATATTTTTAAGGACAATTTTATCATGGATTGAATAACTGATTGTTAATAATTTAAAAGACAGGGAACAAGTTTCCGAGATTCATACACCCAGAGGTAGGGTTTTTTCTTTATATGAAATAATAAATACTAATTTAATACTAAGAGCTGGTCAGTGTTACAGGTTTAGATAGGAGGTAAAGAGGGGTTTAAATTATATAATTCCCTGTCAAATAGGCAGTATCAACCAAATAATGTCAACAAAGAACTAATATAAAAAGATCAGGCACCACATAAATTTCAAAAAACTAAAGAGATTTATGTGGTAAATGCAGATAGGGATGTAACCTATACTCTTGCAATATATGTTAGTTATATTGATTTAGGGGTACATAACTGCCAAAATCTTAGAAGTTTTATTGGTGCTTTCTTTCATTCTTCTTTGAGCTTTTCTTGACATGAACAGATTATTAATAACTGTTTGCTACAAAAGATAAATGTATTTACAATGTAATAAATATAAATGTAAGAAACAGATTTTTAATACAAATGTTTCTTGAATACTTGACTAAATACATACTAAAATTAAACTGCTGTCAATTTTATAACTGTTGGAAAGATTATTATATAAAAAAAACATGTAAAAATACATATCTTAGTTTCACTTAATGAACAAAACTAATCTATTTTCAATAGAAATATCCATATTTTAAGGATTTATTTGTGATTATAATTATGTCAAGTGTAATTGCTCACAAATATTTCATTCTGATTCTTTCTACATAAAAATAATTGTTCTTAGCAATGAGCAAGGTTATTGAAAACATTAAAATCTAAAACTGAATTTATTAAATAAAATAAGGAACAAAGCCAACACAATAGACCTTTTATTTTAAGAACATACTTTCATAGCAATTTAGGTGATATTTTGCAAGAATAATTTTTCAACTTTTGAAATTATTCTTATATCAGTTTAGCAATATATTTCATGTTATAATAAAATTCTATACTGAAATAGTTAAATACTGTAATACTTTGCATGAACCTTATTTGCATCATTTTGAGCAGATTTAAAAAATGTATCACAAGAATTGCCATTTGAGATTTTGAAAAGCTCAACAATATAAAAATATTCATGACGAAAAAAAAAAAAAAAAACTTGAGCTGAAAATAGATAAACATTTCAATAAAACTTTGCTTTGTATTAAATCACTAGTTTTATATTTTAAAAACTTAACATGATTAATGTTAGATTGATCAGATATTTGAAAATCAATAATAAATACACAATTGAATACTAATAATTTTAAGGTGTAATCAACATGCAATAACATATTCTATTATATTTAAAAATAAATTTCAAAAATTTAGCACATCTAGAAAGAGAAGGAAATATTAATCCATCAACCTTTTTAGCTTGATTTTTCTCCTCAGCAGCAAAAAGTACTTTACAACTTTGGGCTAATTTCTTACGTAGATCTTGATTTACAGATAAGCATTTTACTTTGACATCAGCATTACTTGAATAGACTTCAATCTGTAATATATTACTTAAATAAGAAAAGAAATAAAGCCATCTTATCAACTAATAATATTTTATGAGCACTTGAATTAACAAGACTCAAACACAATTTTCAATTTACCTTACAAATAAAATCAACAAGTAATCCAAAACATCTTTTAGTAATTACATTCAAATTAAAAAAAAATACAGACAAAAACATTTCTTAAACTGAAATGAATATGATACAAAATTCTTGGTTCTCTCTTTAATTACTTCAAATGAAATACGTTATAATTTTTGATACATGTGTAAAATTCCATTGACCATTTTTGTCAAATCAAAGAAATGCTGTCAAGCAAGTTGAATTAGAAATGACTAATGGAATTTTGGCAGAAATTGGGCTCACTTTCATTGATGATAGAATTTTACACAAGTACACAAATTTTTTGCAAGAAATTGTAATACACTCCTCAAAACAATAAAGGGATATTATGATTTTAAATTTAAACTGTGGATGAGGAAATGTTTTGTTGACTATAAGTGTAGCAAGATATGAGAAAAGAAAGTGATGCAACAAACAAGGAATAATTTAATTTTATAAACTATGTTTGTCAGTAAACAAAATATGTACAGTTCATGCATATCATACAAACAAAAGAATGAGATTTCTTGGGTAAAAATGAGTTTCAATCAGGGGTATGGTTTTCCCTGACTGACAGCAATGTCACACACCTATGCGGTATGGAATCAATAAGGTTATCAAAGAGGGACTGGGGTATTCTGCTCCCATAGATAAAAGCTTTTTAACTTCAGAATTGTATAAGGTGGTGATAAGCAACCATTCTCTCTAGAATATCACAAACATGTTCTATTGGATTCATGTCTGAGGAATATGCCGACCAATCCATTTAAAGGTTACCTTCTTTGAAAAAGGAAACTGACCACTAGCCAAGCAATTAGTGGAAATCCTATCTAGAATCCTTAACAGATCCAATATTCATTTTTAGAGATATTAATCTACATAACCTAATGTGAAGTTTGAACCATATTTCACAATATGGTACGAATTTTGTGAAATGGTAAACAGATACTAATTTTATTATCCTTGACACAACTATTCCTACTCACAGAGGTAATATAGGTGCAGTTACACTCATCTATCTTACACTCTGTTCAGCAAACTTATTTGGAAACACTAATTTTTATGTATTGGAGTGCTCTTATGACAGTGATCACTATCCCATAAAAACCAAATTCTTTACAATATCAGGATAAATGAATTTTTTTAAAAAAAATAGACAAGCACTTAATGATGTAACAGATTAAATTTTTATTAGAAAATCCAGAAAACAAAACAGGTAACCTCACTGATACAATATCAGAAATGATCTGAAATAACACTAGAGAAGTATGATTATCCAACAGATCATTCCCACTATGGTGGAACAGCACCTGCAGTAATTTACAAAGGTGCAAAAAATGTTTCTTTAAAAAGGCCAAACATGACATTTCACCATAACTGTGGATTAAATATGACAGTATTCAAGTAAACTGAGATTTCATATTAAATATAAGACAAAATACAGAGATGAAATATGCAATAAAGTATCTAATTGAAGAATCTTTTATAGTATTCTTAAAAACCTTTCTACAAACAAGAATACAGAATCAATGTTAAATTTCCTTCAATATAATAACAAATACATAACTCAACCTCAAAAACAAGCTCATATTTCTGCGAACTATTTTGCATCCAATACTGATTGACACATGCTGCTTCCCTTAGATTTTCTCAATATAAAAAAAACCAATCTCCATAATAAGCTATTCCATAATTCAGAATAAAAAAATCTATAAAATCTGCTAAAAATATGATCCCAGGAGCAGATCACATTACAGCAGTTTTTCTAAAGAACCTTAACAATAGCCAATGTATTTTTGTTCTGAACTATTTTCAGCATTTATTTGATAATCCAATAGTACCTCAGTCATGGAAGCCTGCAAATATTCTCCCAATTCCAAAACCCAATAAAGATAAAATTAAAATTTCATCTTGTAGACCAAGAGAAAATCTTGATACTTAAAGATAGTAGTACAACTACATATCTCATACACAAAGCTATTGCAGATGCCAAACGAGGTATAAAAAAAATCTTTGTTGGAAAGCTTGAATATAAAAGATGCTTACGATTCAGTTTACGTAGATAGCCTTTTATGTAAGTATCTTCAAATTGGATTTACATGAAAAATAGCACAATGGATACATAAATTTCTCCCTTTACAATCTCTACAAATTTGATAGAGGGGTAGTCTATCACTAAGAAAGGCTGTTCTAAAAGGTGTGCCTCGGGACAGTGTTCTCTGCCCTGTATTATTTACTATTTCTACGCACGATTTCTTCGAAACATTGGAAACAGGAAAAGAATGCTAAATATATGCAGATAACATCTTTATTTATTGTTCTCATCAGTCCCTGGATAAGGTCAGTAGAAAATTCCAAAACACCTTAGAAAGAATAACACAATGAAGCAACTATTGGAAATTATTCCTAAGCCTGGTAAAAGTACAATAGCAGAATTATCAAATAAAAGAATACAAACATTTCCTAACATTATGTTGGTTGGATTTCCACTCCCATGGCAAACTTCAATTAAATATCTGAGTGTATTTTTCCAAATAAAATGAAAATATAACATTAATGAATCAAATGAAAAACAGAGTTTTGAAAAAAAAATTAAAAGCCTTAAAAGTATGGCATGTAAGCACTATGGTCCAAGAGCAATATACTTGATTAATGTAACATTTGCAGTACCTTTTATTATACCAGTCATACCATAAACAAATAGTCCTATAATCACCTCATACCTTTTAATATCATACAAACCAAAGCACTCAGAACCACATTGGGTCTACCACAATGGACACCAAACATTGAACTTTTACAAATAGCTGGACAGGAAATACTGTTGGAAAAAATAGGAAGGCTGAAGAATAAATTTTTTTATCTCTCAAATTTCAAATGGTAACTTATCCCCTCAGCTCCTCAATAGCTCTGATTCTAAAGATCTAAAAATTATGGAAAGAGACAAAAACAATACCTGGAATATTTGTCATATGTTGAATATTAGTGCGGAACAAATAATATCCATTCCTGATTATCACATTTCACAGAGCTTCCATGTGAAATACACACCGATGGATTCGGATTTCAGGACAAAAATTTACCTACTTCTGTTATTAGACGATTATTAGATGAAATAGTGAACAATAATTACTGGGATTATTTCACAACAGTTATGGATGCTTCAAAAAATCATATTACTTCTATAGCAGGCATAATAAAAAATTCCTCATTTGCTAACAAACATTAATCCCATTAATACTAAATTTACAGCATAAGCACTGGCTATATGTTAAGTTTCAGATGATCTTACAGAATTAAATAATTTTTTTTTTAATATCGTCAGACAGTCATTCTGTTCTAGCTGTACTAAAAACTTATAATATTAAATCACCAAAAGTTATTTATAGATTATCCAGCAAAATATCTTTTTTTCCACATTTTTATATTCAAATGATACTACTTTGGATTCCAGGGCACTCGGAAGTTGTTTGGAATGATCAGGCAGTAAGACTTGCAAAATCGGTGGCAGAGTTCAACGTATATATGGACTGAATTGCACCAGAAGATAACAATAGCAATATCTAGAGACAGTGACAGTGTAGTTTAATGGCACAAGAGCCATAGCAGGCTATGCTGTGCCAAACATTTGTTGATATCAATCAGAAATAAATTATTTTAAAAACACAGAACACACACAAAAAGCAAATAAGTTATGGTGAGGAGTTTCCCCCACCCAGTCAAATAGTTTTAAAACTGATGAATGAAAAAAAATCCGGCAATGATGATCAAACATCGAACAGACAATTAAAATATGATGAAGAGAGTAAGGGACATGACAGGAAGGACACTTGGGAGCTACCTCTCCACAATATCTAGAGAAACAGAATGAAAAGAACCAAAGAAAATTTTTATTCAGTTAGGAAAAGCTTAACACTTGGAGCTACCTCTCCGCAATATCTAGAGAAACAGAATGAAAAGAACCAAAGAAATTTTTTATTCAGTTAGGAAAAGCTTAACACTTGAATCATCTGCAAAATGATCATAACTCTAGGCCTTTACATTAATTCCATCTACAGGATAATGCAATAAGTCATACTTGTAACTATATCAATGATTTAGGAAATATTCTTTTGAATAGTAGAAAATATGCATCTCCAAGATGTCACCTTAGGAATATAAGAAAATAAATCCATGGAGTAATATTACATTCAACGAACCTTTGGACAAAGCAGTAGCTAGTAAATATGTATTCAGAACATTCCAGAAGATGAAATATTTTTATATATATTGAATAAAAAGAATCCTTCAAAAGGCATAATTACCTATGTTGCTCCATATCCCACAAAAAACAAACAACATAAAGATATTAAATTCATGAAGATAATACCAAATAGAAATGAAATAAAAAGGAAATCAAAATATATTTCATTAAAACTAGGGAAACTAAATAGCATTTAATTCAGGTTTATTTACGAAGAGAAAATATTTTAAGCAAAAGTATGAATTGTCATTTTTATTTACATATAATTTCAAGAGAGAAGAAGATTATTTCAAAATACTAATATTTTTTCTTTACCTTTTTCAATACAAGTTAGAATAATCACAGATAATGCAAACAATTTCATATAACATAAAGAAAATTTTAAATTATAATTTCTTAAAAAACTCCACCACATAATTATTTAGTTAAACAACATGTTCTAATGCATCAATCGTTTCTGGAAATAAGGAATGTAGTTGAACTTTAAAGTCCAAGTTTTATGCAATAACAATAATTATTATTATTATTATAAAGTAATAATTATATAAATCAGTTTTTATCAAAAAATTTTATTTTACAGACAAATTTTTAAAATATTAGTTTTAAAAATTTGGAGTACTTGTCTATTATAGCAGCATCCACGAAATAAAGAATGCGCCAAGTTAGTAAAAAGCACCAAGCAAGCGAAGCACGAAATTGAAATGTAGGGAAACAAATAACATACCAATAAATACAAAACTTTTTATTTTCCATTTTTTTTTCATTATCTTTTTATATGTATAAGATGTAGAGAACACACTTCTCTCATGCAAAGGTTCAAATCAACCATTGCATCCTTAAACATATTCATTTGTTTGCAACACTGTTTAATGGACATTAATTCCTTTGCCCAACAATATATAAATCGCATTGCTGTAACAAACGGTATTTTGGAACCACTGAACCAACTTCCAACGCGGGAGGCCCTTCTTATTCGTACAACTTTTAATAATGCACTTTCAAATACTTTCTTCATTAACATACAACTTGATGAACCAGGCTTTTGTTGCATAATAGTATGTTTGATAAAATACCTTCCTCCTGAAAAAAAATTACAACATCCATTTCGCTGTTTCATAAACTAAAGATTGTTAATGAATTATACAAAATAGGTATTTTAAAAAAATAATACGAAATCGCCAACATTAACAGGCAAGCAATATTTTATTAATATGATCCAGTTCTGTTTCTTTAGGACTGCAACCTTAGGAACTTACAACCAAAATTAGCAATCTATCTTGCTTGCTTGGCGATTTTCTGTCTACAGCAGAAATCATAAGTTGGTGGGTGCTGCTACAATAGACAAGTACCAAATTTGGCTTGTCCAATCCTTGATCAGGACAGCTATGAATATAAACTAACAATAAAAAAAAAAATAAAAAAAAAGTAGGTTTGCAGCTTAATTATGAGATTATGGCTAGAAAAGTCATTCTTTTATACAACAAATACAATTTCAATATCCTATTAATTTATTAGATGATTTTTTTAAATTTAATATATTCCTTAACAATTAAAGAATTACAAACAGATATACATTTATTCAAATTGCCACTTATATGTGTAGCTACTTCTTGACATAAAAACTGACATACACACAATTTCCCTTCTTACTTATGAGGGGTATCGTAAAGTTTGTTATTACTAAGAAATAACCAAGATATCTGAATATAATTTATCCCTATGCACATAAGGTTGAAAATTATAACAATTAATGTTGATTTGTTTGATTTTAGTGCACATCAGTCATTCCTTAGTAATAATTTAAATTTTACAAAACCCCCTCATACATGAGATTACTTTTTGTACGCAATGGGCATGCTGACACAGAAATAGTGTAGCTGACACAGAATAAAAGTTCTTACATAATGCATGTCATATTTTGATGAGTAACAGTCAGTGATTATTGGTAATATTTCTTTCTATCTACCACAATAAATGATAGACATTTTTGGTTGTCTAGAAAACAAGTGCTCTCGACTTGTTTTTAATTTAATTTGAAAATAAACACTTGAGAAAATTGCCAAATAGGAAATTCACTAAACTTGTGTAGCATTTCCATTAACTTTATGAATTACAGAGAATCTTACAATTGGGACACAAAGATCATGGTTGAGTAATCAGTGATGCTAGTGATTAAGCAAAGCAAATGAATTTGGGTACTGACAGAGTGACTAAACTATATAAATAAATTTTAACAAAAATTTGAAAAATATGCGAGTGAAAGTTGGTTTATGGAATGAAAGCCAAATGTGGGTTATGGCCAAACCAATCATATCTAGACATAGAGACACTTTTTCATTCACTTTATCATGATCTAGACATAGATAAGGTGAATGAAAAAGGCAGAAACAGTGACAAGGATGGTCAAAAATACAAAAGGGTAATTATGGCTTACCAGGGACACAACAACCATGTTTATCAAAGAAAGTAAAGGCCATGGAAAAGAAAAAAAAGTTCATTAGGATATCTCAGATGAGTGATGTCATTACTTACCAGAAGAATGTATACCCCTGTGGTTGGTGAAAAACACATTGTTAATTCTTGTACTCAATGTGGTCATATTTGGCATATCTACCTATAGTGCTTCAGTAATGATTGTTAAAAGTGATGGACTTGATAAATAACATCATGCAGATTATCATCAAGGTTGTAAATAACATAAGGGTCAGAGTATTAAATCATAGCCAAATCCAGGAATTCCTTAAATTTATGAATTGTGATGACAAAGATGTTTACTTTTCAAAAGTAAAAATGATTAAGTCAAAGTTATATATATAACATGAATTTACTAAAGCATTTGTTCAACATTAATGAATAATTCAATACATGACTGAAATACTTTTATTTCCATATTGTAGCAGATTTTGGACGGGTACAAATCTCAGATGATCATCAAAGAGAGGCCAAGTGTAAGAGAAGAGCAGTAAGAAAAGGAGAGAAGAGCGTTTTATGAGGTGTTTTCGTTTTTATACCAGGGAAAATTCACTTGAAAAGTCAGAAACACATGGTCTGGAATAGAGGGACTTAAAAGGAATTTACGTGTACACTAAAGTCTGGTAGGGATAATCTCTACAGGTCTGGAGCGTGTGATAACCTGCTTATTCAGCAAATTTTTTAGAATGCCTGATTGCATTAATTAAAAAGAATCAGGAATTGGATCAGGAAATATGAATGAACATTATCGTTTAAAGGAGAGAATGGGCAAATTTAGTAAATTAAATTATTATGGTGAGAAATTAATGGGAATTAAATTAAATCATTATATATCTATAATCCAAATACGAATGACTTGACTCATCACAAGATCTCTAAGACTATACAACCAATTGACTTGAAATTTAGCATAGTTACTCATTTTGTGACGTAGATGCTAACTAAGAACGAATTTTACAGATGTCTTATCCAAAATGTAATTTTCATCTGTTAATCTACTGTTATCCATTGGTTAACAGGTCAATTGAAAAGTTACCAGCCTACTATAGTAAAACACATTTTTTTGGCAAAATTAGTTTTTTTTATTCCACATCATTCCCTTCAAGGGTGATACACTGATTATAACGACCCTCCAACTTTTCGATACCATTTTTGTAGTACGATTGTAATCTGCTTCAAAATAGGCCTCAGTTTCGGCGATCACCTCTTCATTTGACGAGAATTTCTTCCCAGCGAGCATTCTTTTGAGATCTGAGAACAGGAAATAGTCGCTGGGGGCCAGATCTGGAGAATACGGTGGATGAGGAAGCAATTCGAAGCCCAATTCATGGATTTTTGCCATCGTTTTCACTGACTTGTGACACGGTGCATTGTCTTGGTGAAGCAGCACTTTCTCTTTCTTCAAATGCGGCCGTTTTTCGGCGATTTCGTCCTTCAAACGGTCCAATAACGCTATGTGATAGTCGCTGTTGATGGTCCTTCCTTTTTCAAGGTAGTCAATGAAAATTATTCCATGCGCATCCCAAAATACAGAC
>BMAW01006315.1:41426-89979 GCA_019974015.1 Nephila pilipes | reverse complement strand
AAGAACTTAAGTTATTAGCGCTTATCATCTTCAAACACTGTCTGAATCATCAACTTGCTGTCATGTTTTGGCCAAAAGTGGGAGTTTCAAAGTGGCAGCCCACTTTGCACAGAGCTTTCTATTACCCAAATATTTGCAATGGTTTGATGTACACGTTCAGCTGAGTCTTTAGAGTGTCTGTTATTTCATTCAATTTCACTTAGGGCTGTCTAAAATCTTCATTTTGTGGATTTTTAATGTTTTCGTCGGTAATAAATTCTCTCATGTCCACTGCGTCTGAACTTACATACCAATCCTTGATGGTTGATTTTCTCCTGGGGCAGTGTCCGGAAACCGGCATCAAGCCTCGTTTTGCTTCAATCTCTCGTAATTTTCTCAAAAAGCAATATTTTTAGCAACATCATGAAATTTCTTTTTATCCATTTTTCTTCGTTAATAACAAAAGTTGCTTCACCTCAAAATGCGTTATAATTCATTAAACTAATGCGATCCGACGTCAAATTTTATATTATGTATCATCTTTTTGAGGGATAGGGCTAACTAAAAATATATGGATTTAATTCTAGTAGCGCCATCTATGTGTCAGGGCGGGGACTGGACCAATTCAATTTGACTCATATATTAGTTCATAAATTTTCGGCTGAAAAATTTCTAAGCATGAAGAAATTTGTTGAAAAATATTCCTTCATTTTGGCTGCCTTACAAACATTTAGAACAAACTTTTCTTGTTTAAGATCAATGAAATATATATGTTCTTTGAAGGACATTTATTTGCAGGATGTGATAGAGAATATCATCAAGCAACTGCTCTTAACTTAAAAGAAATTCCAGAAAAAGTGTGATGGGTATATTTGTTCCATCAGTCGGGTTCTGAATTAACCTTGGTTCTTGTATTCACGAAGCCAATTAGTCAATTCCTATAAAATGCATTTCCATTAAAATTATAATTATGATCTTGAAAAATATCTGTATTATAGCCAGGAAATATTTTGAAAAAGTTAAATCCAACTTTAAGCACAAAATAAACAGAAAGTCATCAAAACGGATTTAAAAATAAGAATGTGGGATTTTCATTGTGTATTTTGGCCACGTGGTTCTAAATTGAATATTAACCCATCACCTTTCTTCAAAGTCGTAAAACAGTATGATTAAAATACTCATTTAAATATAATGTAAATAAGAACAGCAAAAGCCTCAGTACGACATATGAGATAAGAAAGACTCTCACAAATCTCTATATAATAATCACTAGAAAACAGATCTGTTATAATTTTCGTGACCATTTAATTCTAATGTATATTATTAAATCCAGTTCATTCCTTTTTGATATGTGAGATTATAATTTTCGCAACTTTTGCAATAAAAATAAATTTGATTTAGTTCATTTTATTTGTTAAATACCTATATTACAGAAGTTGTAATTAATTATTTAAAAATAATTTAAGTGGAGTTTCTGAGATTTAAAGTTCAATAATATAATTCTTGAAGGATCCGGAAATATTCAAGAGAATAAAATAAAGAAGAGGTTGAATAAGAATGCTATTGGACGACTGTTACATTTGTATATAACTCGCTCGATTCAGCAATTTTGGCGCACTTCGAAAAATAATTTCTAATTGTAAAGCTTCGTCTCAAAATTTTGCAGTTAATCGAAATACATACCTTACAAAACAATTCAAAGTTGAGATGATTATTGTCTACAATGACTAGAAGGACGTGATTTAAAACTATAAAAGAAAAATTTCAATCGAGCAGTTCGTTTTTTTGGTGAAAATGTGTTATATATTACTTGAAATAATGGCAGCTATAAATTTTATTGCTATTTATGATAAAGTTTTTCTGACGACATCTCAACTCTTTGTTTAGTGCTCGTGTTGCGTTTGGAATGAGAATTATTTGGCGGACTGATTGGAATGGTATTTCAATAATTTAAAAAAATAAATTATTTAAAGTTTTATTGTTACCCAAGAATACATTTTCCAATTGGTAAAACGAGCCCGAATCGTAAGCTGTTTGAATTTTAATTTCTTTTCATTTAGCAATTACAAGAATTGGGCGGGAAAAAAAAAATTCTTTGTCCGAAATTGCTTTAATCATGAATCTGAAACTATATATTTTTGTTTTGTTTTCAATGTCTTCTGGCCCGTGAAACACTTCGGTTCAAACATTTTTTGACTTTAGAAATAAAGTTTATAAATCGTCATATAAATGCAGTAACATTAAATTTTTTTGAAGAACTTGGACTTTCGATATATTAAGAATATTTCGCAGAAATCAGAATAATTTGAAGAGCGGAATACAGCATTAGAAATCATCATCGTGTTTTTTAAAACAATTTTTTGTGTGCTTTTATTGCATCATTTATCATTCTTGTCTATTGTGCTTCATTTTATATAAGAGCATCTAACGGCTTCCATAACTTTAAGATAGACAATTTCAACTTATCTGTTTTTTTCACAACCAATGTATTCATTTTTGTATTTTTGCGGAGAAAATTTCTGCATTTCTCAAGAAGTATAGTTAAAAATGCCTTCCACATTACGAATTTTTTTTTTTATTTCCCTAAATAGTTGGTTTTTAATTGTACATATGAACTCGGATATACTTGATTACATTTTTAATTTTTTTTCTTCTAATTTTTGTTTTTTATTAAAGTAAATTTTAAGCTATGTGATAGTTCATAGTGCATAATTCTCAATCTGTTTATTGCTATGTGTTGATTAAAATGAGGAAATGTCCTTCCTTATATGAGGATTTTTTATTTATAAGAAATTTGCTATTAGAAAATGTGGATTGCAATTAGATGTATTGAAAAATGCATTTAATTTCAGAAACTCATTTGAATGAATAGAAAATTTTTCCAAGATTGTTTGTGCTCTATTAGATTCTGATGACAAAAATACAAATCAGTTGAAATAAATTCATACATTTAATAACAAATAACATAAAGTACCAGAATAATATTTATATCTCTTAAAGTGTCAGTTCTGACTTAAGTCAAATAGTTTATCAAACAATCAAACGTATACTATTAATGTAACAGGAGTAATACTGTTTCTTTTGGATAAGTGTTTTGGGTTATCTACGAAAACACTATGTTAAGACTTTGATCATGCAACTTTATATTTCTTTTTCCATATTCATTAAAAATATAAATTTTGCATTTCTTCAGAATTTAAGAAATTAATAAAAATTACAAGATTTTTTTTACAATTTCTTTATTTTCCCAAATTCATCAAAATATATTCTAACTATCTTGTTTGAATAAAAAAAAATTCACTAAGAACCTTATTTTTTAAGTTAAATTAAGTATTTATATTGCTAATAACTTAGGGAGTTTAATTTTTTGTAATTTTTATGCTAATTAATATACTATGAAATTTCTGAGCAGAACTAAAAATAACATTCTTGTTAATTAAATTCAAAATAAAGGAACTATCGGACAATATTGATTTCTTCAGAGATCTTTTCATGACCAGACAGAAAATGCAGTAATGTGGCCAACTAAAACAGGCTTGTCCAACCTTAAGGATTTTGCCTGCCTCTTTGAAACTGCATTTTGTTGTGGTGGCTCAATTGTATATATATATATAGCACTGCATTTTATTGTGGTGGCTCAATTGTGTATGTGTGTATATATATATATATATAATATTTTTTATATACGATAGGAGGAGGTGCATATGTGTGTGTGTGATGAATTCAATTTATCACCTTTTTGATTTCGGTTCTTGTAATACAATTCAAATTCTTATGCTACTATCATCTCTCTTTTCAAGGTAAGGGACTAATCCTTCTGAGTTTCATTAGAGAAATAAGAACCTTAATTAATTAAGGGAATTTATTGAATTAATTGCATTTGTGTGAAATTTTAAAAACTGTCCTGCTGTTACAACATAATGCTGGTGTTAAATTATTAATGTGTAAAAGACACTGAGCACTCAGTTTGTCAGGATCCATACACCTCTGAGTCATATATGTTAGCTTGCAACAAACAGGTAGCTGCTGCTGTATTGCATAATCCTCAGGTTACAACTTATAGTGTCTAGTAATGCATACTTGTGTTCTTCAGTAGGTTTGCTCATTAGGTATACATTGTGTTTTACCCACTTTCTCAAGATGACTGCATGCTTTATAAAATGAGCTCAACTTCGTAATTTTTTCTGAACGAGAATACATAGAAGAAAAGTTGTGTCTATAATTCAGTGAATACACTTGTATATTCTCCTTGTAATAGAATATGATACAAACAATTCATGATGGAATGTTCTTTGATACTCTTATTTTCAATCATATTTCACTCAATTGCCAAGGTTGGGACAAGGCCTTCTTTTGAAGATTTTTCTGAATTAACCTGCTTTTTACCTTAGTCTGCCAGTACTTTTACCCAATCACCTTAAAGTCTGATTCATCAGAATCAAACCACTAGTTTTGATCTTCCTCTTTTCCACAACAGCTGTGCAACAAAAGTTTTCTGGATTTTTTTTAATCCATTCTAACAATGACAAGCTCACTTCATTCATTTCACTTTAATGTATTTAATGACATTAAACTCATTAAAAAATTTACGAATTTCAGAATTAAAACTTCTGCCAATGACCATTCTCTTTTACGTCACGGAGAATACTTCAGATAACCTTTCTCTCTAAAACTGCAATTTTGCGTTCTCCATTTTTAGTTTTTGACCGAGTTTCTGATCCATACATTAGGACCAGTTTAATGATAGTTTTATAAATGAAAAGCCTTTTATCTCTGATGAGAAAAGGGGAACTCAATAAAAAGTGGAGTCCAAAAATGTTTTGTTGACATGTGAAATACGATTTTGGATCTCGAAGATTATGTTATTTTTTGCATTAACCAGAGGCTCAAGGCAATTAAAGCATGGTACAGTTTCAAACTCATGAGGGTCAATTTTTAAATGATTGAGTGTATCACTTGATGGCTTTTTCCTTACAAGATGTGCTTGTTATTGATAGTTTTATTTTTTGTGAATCCCATACAGTTTGTAGCAATCTCTGAAGAAGTGAAAGCTTCTCTCAAGGCTGGGATACTCTTAGCTATGATACCAATATCATGAGTGTAAGCCAGAAATTGAACTGATTTGCAGAAGATGTTTTCACAAGTGCTAATATTTGAATCATACAAAAACATTTCTAGCACAATATTTAAGAAAAAGCATGAAAGTAAGGCTCCTGTCAAACACCAGTATTAACTCTGAGGCCCTCTGGAGGGCATGTATGAACTTAATTTTAAAGCTGGTGCCACTCAATATACGCATCACAAGTCTAATTAGTTTGGAATTTTAAATTCATACATTGCTTTCATTAGATGTTTCTTATTTATACTATCAAATCAGACTTAAATTCAATAAACAGATGAAAAGTATCAATACTATTTTCAATCGGTTTTTCAAAAATATGATGCAAACAAAAAATTTGGTCAATTATGAATTTTCTCCCTCTAAACCTATGTAGATAGCTACCAAATTCAGATTTGAAAAATTGGCTAAGTCTCGAAAATAAAATATTATAGAGGATATTGTAGCTTGTGCATAGAAGGCTAATATCTTTATGATTAGAGCAAATCATTGGGGAAACAGTGCTGGCGGGGGAGACTTCTCTCAGCTCCTTCAGAACGTGTACCACTTTCTGTCACAGCTTCAACAGATTCGAATCTTGTTCTCTTTAAACGCAGATTTCACCTTAGGAAACCGATAGAAGTTGCATGGGGCAAGATCCGGTGAATAAGGCGGATTGTCTAACAATGTGATGCTGTACTTGGCCTAGAAACCTCTCAACAGACAATGTGGAATGATTTGTCTTTCCACAATTCTGGTCTTTTTCCCCCTATTTCATGTAATTCAGCTAGAATATGAAGGTAATAATGTTGACTTTCAGGAACTCAGTGAAAGTACACAATATCATTGCTTTGAGTTTTTATTTGCTCATTCGAGCTTTTTAAACTCTGTAAAGATGGGCTCTTCCTGTGCATGGATTGGTACTTTGTTTCAGGATCATAAAATAAAAACAATGTTTATTATCCTATCCAATAAGTTGGAGTCACTCAGCTATTGGCATTCAAAGTGTCAGTACAAACATTTTTGCGAGCTTCTTGTTGTTCAAACGTTAGAATTTTAGACTCCATTTTGGTACACACTTATTGCATGTTTAAATTGTGAAGTGATCAGGTGGCCGGGAATGACTAAATCAGGTATGACTGGAATGGTGATTGGGAATGACTAAATAGTCCCACTGTTGCTCATGTATGTCGTAAGAGGCGACTAAAATGGGTACCCAGCATCTGGGGGTATAGTCGGGCATCCTGCCTTTGGGGATTATATCAGGGGACCTCAGGGACTTACCTTCTTTAGGTAAGTACGAACATAATAACCCTGAGACACCCTAGTGATCTTTTTCTTTCCCATGGGGTGTACTGTCTTTGGTAAACACAGGTGACGCTCTTCTGGGTTACCCTAGTGATCCTTCTCTGTTTTCGACCCTCCTCCTTGTCAACCAATTTTTGACTTTTTTTATTTTCTTCCCATCTAGGTCATAGTTAAATCTTGTTTGGTGCAGCATAGATATATGTGGCTATTGTGCCAATAAACTTTACATTCACTCACTCAAATTCTGAAGTCAAATTTGCCGTATGGATTCTTTGTCAATTCCTACAGCCTCAGCTATTGCACGAATACTTAACCAATGGTCAAATCAAACCATATTACCTACTTTTTTTGATATTGCAGTCTGTTTATGATGTGGAAGGATGACTGGGTGTGAATCCTCTCCACTGTTTTCTTGGCCATCTTGAAAATGCTTAAACCATTGAAAAACAAGAACACATGATTAAAATTCATTGCCATATTCTACTTTCAATAAATTGTAAGTTTCAGTAACTGTTATCTAAGTTTCATCATGGCTGAGTGGTCATGGTCGCATTCACTACTGGCGATTTTTATTAAATCAGAAGTTTGAACCTTGAGGCCACTATAGATTTGCTGTGCATTTGGGGCTGATGCATGTCAAATCTATTGAGGACCAAAGTCTTCCTGTTGATCTGGTGCGGAAGTTAGAAGATGGTGGTATCTTCTTGGGTGTTGTCTTTGTCAATTGATCATGGTTCTCATTTTCGAGGTCCATTGCCAATAGCCCTCATGTTGCTTCCATTGCATCATTAATAAATAATGAACCATTTATTAATCCAAGTTCACAAAAAATCGTTGTTCTACTGTTAAATTTATCTTTTTTCCAGTGTAACAAAAAAAATGTGAATGAAGGTTGCAGCTATTTTGATTTGTTTACAGACGCAAGGGCACTGCATTTGAAAGGGAAGGCTTCACGCTAAACAGCTGTTGGTCGCTGGCATTTGACGCATGTGTACTTCTTCTATAGCAGTATCGATCTCGTTATTTAACTTCCACTCCTCATTCTATAAAAATTCAGCTTCTTTTTGTGGCTGCAAAACTTGAAAAGTAGTAGATAGATTGATTTGAAATTTTTACACAACGTTGCATTTCTCTATAAGTGTGTGTAGTTTTCCATAAGTTCCCGCAGGAACAGGAAATTTCAAGTGTTTTGGGAGCTTTAAATAAAAACAATTGTATCTGACAAATGTGATACGTACGAGGGTTGCTATTTATATTTCTGGCCTTGGCAACAGTAAGTGTTGCTAGGCGACCGCAGACGATTTTAATCGAAAGTTTGATATTTTTAAACATAAATTCAGCAAACGATTTACCATTATAGCTTTATTTGTGTTGTTGACAGTAAATTGAAAAGTTCTTCTCTGTCAAAAAATGGAATTGAATCGTGAACATTTCCGTGCCATTATTTTTCATAACTTTCGACGTGGATTGTCAAGACAAGAGTGCTTCGATGAACTTAATTCTTTATACAGCGATAAAGCGCCATCCTACAGCACTGTAAAAAATTGGTATAACGAATTTAATCGTGGTCGATGTTCGATCCAGGACGAATCCCGTGCAGGTCGTCCAAAATCCGTTGTTGTGCCAGAAAAGATCAATGCTGTGCGTGAACTGATAAAGCAAGATCGTTATGTGACATACTGTGAGATAGAGGCGTCTTTGGACATTAGTATGACTAGCATCAATAAAATATTGCATGAACATTTGAGCGTAAAAAAAATTTGTTCGCGTTGGATCCCGCATAATCTGACAAACGCTCAAAAAAAGGCTTGTGTCGATTGGTGCAAGGAAATGTTGGAAAAATACATTCAAGGTACATCAAAGGCTGTGTATAACATCTACACAGGTGACGAATCATGGATCTATGCATATGAGCCGGAAACAAAACAGCAATCAACTGTATGGGTCTTCCAAGATGAGGCAAAACCAACAAAAGTTGTTCGAGGAAGAAGCACATCGAAACAAATGATTGCCTGTTTCTTCGGCATTAACGGTCATGTGGCAACAGTGGCGTTAGAGCAACGCAGGACGGTCAATTCTGAATGGTACACGACCATTTGTTTGCCAGAAGTCATCGGAGAAATTCGAAAAAAGCAGAAGAACAGGCGAATCATTCTTCATCATGACAATGCGAGCTCTCACACATCGACTCAAACAAAGGCATTTCTGACGGAGCGAAAGATCGAACTGATGGGTCATCCGCCGTACAGCCCTGATTTGGCACCCAATGACTTCTTCTTATTCCCACACATCAAAAATAAATTACGTGGACAACGATTTTCGGCCTTCGAAGAAGCGGTTGATGCATTCAAAACGCATGTTTTGGAGTTACCTCAATCGGACTGGAAAAAGTGCTTTGAAAATTGGTTCAAACGCATGCAAAAGTGTATTGATCATCATGGAGAATATTTTGAAAAACAATAAAACCAATTTCGATCCTACATATTTGTTTTTTCATTATTAGGACAGAAATATAAATAGCAACCCTCGTATCATATTTTTTTCCACTTACACATGTTAATGTTTTCATTCATTAGCTTTTATTTAACTTTTATTTACTTCTCTTATAATTAATGTCAGACTGAGTCACAGTGAAGGATGGCAGGGTTTAGCTAGTATACATATAGCATTATAAAATATTCATGTTAACCAGAAAAATGAAATATAATTATATATAGCATTATAAAAGATTCATGTTAACCAGAAAAATGAATTATAATTAATACAATAATACTAAAAAATATTAACAAAAAAATTATTTCATTGGAAAACAGAATTTACATTTTTAAGAAGCCAACAACGACAATCTTACAAATTAAAACTAGCACTTATTATTTTCAGAGATATTTTAAATTTATTGTTAAAACAATAAACAAAATTAGTACAGTAATATACAATTTCTAACAATCTCTCAAAGTTTCTTTCCTGCAAAATTGTGAATAACTTCTTTCAGATCTAATTAATTGCTCAATTCATATTCATGGACCAACATTGTTAGCCCATTTAGATATTTTGAGTAAACATGGTCCTCTAAAATAATTTTTAATCTGGGGAAAAGGGAAAAAAAAAAAAAAAAAAACCCGCCCATTGCAACAATTGTGGGAAGTGTTAGCAAAATTATTTAAAACGAAGTTCAAGTTTGGCCTAATTTTAAGAGAAATAATGAATTCAAGAACATCACACAATTAGACTTTCTCTCTGTCAAATCTTGTATTTTATGGTACTAATTTTTTTTCTACAAATAGTGGGTTGTGTTTACCTTTTATTTACACTCTAATTCGGGTAGTTTTGCTTCTGTTAAATTTAGGCAGTTGTCTACTGCAAAGGACCAGGCCTGGGTTTATCTTAGTAGAATTCCTAACTCTCTCTCCTAGTAAAAGTACAATTAAAGCATATATATTTTGATTGAAAAAGTGTTGATTTAGCAATTATTGTTAATGAAGGACACAATATCACATGCATCCCAAAATAATAAATAAATGAAAATGATGAATTTCTTGTTTCAATTCATTCAGAAAACTGCATGTTTCTTCTGCATATGCATTCATTATCTTCTATAAAACAAATATATTAAATATTTTTATTCTCTTCCTGTCACTGAAGATTTTTGGTTTCTTCTAAAATTATTTCTTAGAAAATTTTATCTTAAATTTTTTATGCAATTATTTTAATTAATAAAATTTAATCAGGTTTGCAGGTATCAGCAAGTTACTTCATTTCGTTTTTGTATCCTGGGAGTCAATAACTGACAAAAATAAAAATATATTGACACTTGTACAATTATCCTATGTCTTTATATAAGTGTTAGCAATTAGTTATGGAATGACTTAAACATTTTTTATAGTTTGCAATCATAAATTGTTATTTTCCAAGTTAAAATTTTTGATTTCTTAAATGATGCCTTTTTTTTGGTCCAAAATTTACTTTATTAAAAACAAAGCTAGAGTTTTTAAAATTACAAACTTTTTCCTCCCATATTTTCTTTTTTTTTTGTCACATAAAATTATTCATAAAGCATTGTATCCCCCAGAAAATTGGAATAAACATGTAATTTTTTTCAGTGAAAGTTCCTAATGACAATTTAATAAAGATTTAAAATTTTTAGCCTGTTTTTAAATAATATTTTAAATAATATAATGGAACTTTTAAGTTATGTAGTATATCATCAAAAATTAGAATTAAAAATGGAAATTAAATCATTTTTGCAAAAAAGTAAATTGTACTTTATTGATTACACAATTATTTTGTGACAAAAACATTTTTTGACTACACATTAAAACGTTTAAAGTGACACCTAGGCTTATAAAAAGATCTTTTTATTGATTTCACTACTTATCAGGATGGTGCTAATGCTAACTGATATAAAGTTGACAAACTTTGTAGTGCACCTGTATTCTATTTATATGAACTCATTTTGAGGAATCCTTAAAAAATAATCTTGATATAAAGGTTGATAGTATAAACTGTCCTGTAAAATATAATGTTCTCTAATAATGAATACTTTATTAAAAGCAAAATCCACTTAAGAATTTAAATCTTGTTCTGTATTATTTAATATTATATATAAATTAGTCTTAACTCTAAATTTATATTTTGAGTTTTTGGATTTATTGCATTTTTTATTTGATAAATAATTTCCTTGTCTTTTTTAGCTCACTGAAAAATGACAGGAGAAAATGAAGATGAAGGTTTTGTTGTAAGAGTTCGTGGACTACCTTGGTCAGCAACTAAGGAAGAGATTCAGGTATTCTTTGCTGGTGAGTGCAAAAAATATTGAATGAGTTTAAATTGATATTCCAGGTTAAATGTACTCGTTTTTGAAGATATGACCTTATTAAGGATTGAACAACATTTGTTATATACAGAGTTGAATTCTGTTTATATGTGACTCAGTAACATGCAAGTCTGCTATACACGGTTTTACTATGACTCCTTTGATAAGCTTGAGATATCACTTCTAAATATTGTGATATCATAATTCTCATTTTTATTTTTATGGAATTCAAATTTATCTTTTGTGCAGAGTGTATCAAGACTTGCTTCAGACATTAATATATTTTTTTTTCATATGATATTTGTGAATCGCCATTTCTCAAAAAGTAAACATGTTTCAGTTTGAATTTTTGTGTGATTATTTTCAAGATCTTTCATCAATGAGAATAGCTGTATATTCAACAATTTTGTATTGGTAAAATTTTATGAGTTATAAAGATTTTTTCTTATATGAGTGATTTCCTTTATAATTAAAAATAATGTCAAAATGTACTTAAAAACAAAAGTTTTATACAATGGAGGAAAACTGCATGTTATCGAATAAATTTGAAAAGGGTCGAGACAAGCAAAAATTGCCAGAGAACTTAATCTATGTGTCTACACCACATATATGATTAATAAGTGAGGTCAAAATCTGTCATGTTTTATAATAATAAAGGAATGTCCACAAAAAGGACTAGAACTATGGGAAATATCAATTTTGACAAATGTATATTTGATTTTTTAATTTTTCGCTCTATTTATATTAATATTTTTGGTTCAAATTAGGAATAATGAATCCCCTAGGCAATTGTCGACTTTTGGAAGCATTTACAACTTTTGGGAGTGATGATTGGCGATTTAGGTCATGGTAACCCTAAGCATACTCAATGCTTAAGTCACACACGTTTGGCAATCTATCTATGAGGTTGCCAAGTTCTGTTGCTAATCTTCTAGGTGACACCCTATTCTTGATTTGAACCCTATTTTTAACTCATGATTTTTTTTTTATTATACGCTTTAGTAACTTGGTAACCCACTACCACATGTTAAGAAAATCAGATTGTGTCCAGTTTTATTTGCTATTGAATTATTTTGGTGTAATATATTTGATACGTATTGAACTTATTGTGAACTTATTAGTTCTCTATTTTATAAATCAAGTTTAACATTGTGATTTGCATTATTTTAAATATTATTTCTTTTAAAACTTGATGTTTATGATCTGTTTATTTATATAAAGTTTTAATCCTATCTTAAGGAAGTACATAATCATTCATATTCAAAAGTCAGTTATAAAAGTTTTTTCTTTTTTACATGTATATTTTTCTTATTAAAAGCAAAAAATGTTGAATGGGAGTAAGAAATATTAGGTATATATATATAATATCCAAGTTATTCATTAGAAACTAAGTTTACAAGATGGTGAATTGTTTTCTGGATTCATACTTGTAAATTCATGCTGAGCTTTAATGGATAGAAAATAAACTGAGTCTATAGGAAGTTAATTGCATGTTTTTCTTGTTTACTTTCTGAGTTAGTGCTATAGTAATTACAAACTAAAATCATTGTTTAGGAGAGATTTACTGATATATATAGAGAGAGAGAAGTTGAGAGAAAATGATTTTTGATGTTACTTCTGAAAAAGATTTAAATGAGATTTATATTATTATATTTATCTATTTTCTTTATAGTTCTTCTAATAATAAAATCATTCTTTTCTTATTGATTATTTATATGTTTTTTTTAAATAGATGTTAATATCAAAAATAACCTAGATGGTATTCATATGACACTTTCTCGTGAAGGAAGACCTAGTGGAGAAGCTTACGTTGAAGTTGAGAAGGAAGAAGATTTTACAAAAGCTCTGGAAAAACACAATGACCACATGGGGCATAGATATATTGAAGGTAATAATTCAGTATTTTACTAAAAAAGTAATATATTTGTTGCATTCAAAACATTTTATTTGTTTATTTAATGAATTTTGTATACTTCAATGACTATTTTAGGTTTGTAATTTGAAATAAGGAATGAATATTAAACATAGAATACACACACACATATTCCTTTTTATTGCTTACAAACAATATTATTTATATTTTATTATTCTGTGTTCTGATATATGTGAAAATACTAACAAATTATAAGCTGTAATTTCTATGGGATATTTTAGTTTTTAAATCAAAGAAAAGTGAAATGGATTGGGTAATCAAACGAAGTGGTGCTCATCAAGAAGATTCCCTTAATGATGGTTGTGTACGGCTACGTGGTTTGCCATTTGGTTGCTCAAAAGAAGAAATTTCCCAATTTTTTTCAGGTAATTGTTTGTGATTATTGATTGGAATTATAGTTTGCGTAAATGCTGTGTAAAAATATTTTGTTCATCTATATTGATCCAAGTTTTTTTTTTATTTTTTTTATTTTTTTCACATTTACCTAAATAGCGATTTTTTTTTACATGGAAATTATACTTAAACCTTATTATAGGATAAATATTCTTCGTTAAATAACATTATACAAAATCTTAATCTTATAAATATATCCCAGAAACATTTATTTTATCATCATGCTACAAAATGTCATAATCTTACACTTTTTGTAAAAAAGTTGGTGATAATGCTGTTTAGTGTACACCCTTGGCATAATTGTATAATTCCCCAGTTTGGCAATTTTTGAAATGGTGCCAATTGCATAAACTTTGCATTGTGCTAAATGAAAGAATGCAGAAAAATTTTTACTGATCTATTTTGCCTATGGATCCGATGAATGCTTTAAAAACTTCATAATCACTTTTACTTAATAACTTTAATAATAACTTTTTACGACTTCATTCACTTCAAGTAATAAAAATAGGGACAAGATCTGGTATTGCTTTTATGTCATTTTTCTGGCAAATCAAACTGTATTCACATTATAACAACTACGTATCCCCATGAAGTTAATCCACCTGTTGATTAAACCACATCAAAATGAGTTATAAAAATATTCTCTTTTTTTCTACAAATATGAAAAGCATGATATGATTTTAGAATGTGTATGAATTTTAATAATTACATTAGCTTTATGTTTTAATTGTATTGTTGTTAGATCTCTTAAAATTCCATTTAGAGCTTTTGAAATCAAATTTAAAGATATTCACTATAAAAAAAATTACAGTCATTTATTAAAAGAAACTTCATGGAAACTTAAATAAAAAATATTTTATAATGAAGCAAAAGCATATTAGATTAAAAATTGCACATTAGAACTACTCAGAGTATTAAATGAAAGCAAATGAGAGAAGTTTGACTCACTTTTTTTTTTTGCCAGTGGATCCCATAAATATAAGAAAATCATTATTGTTTTCTTGAATTTATATGCATCTATTTCTCAAATATTTCAGATCCTCTAAGCTATTATCAAACATATAACCTTTCTTCCAGCAGCACCATTCATTTGAGAAAACACATAAAAAATATCAGAAAAAAAAAAGCACTTTCAATTAAGACGTCTACATTATTATATTAACTGGTAAAAGTTTTAAACTATTCCTGAAGAAAGTGCAAAACAACCTCTTCTGATTGACCAAAAAAGCATTTACAAATTCGGAACATGTACTTTGGCCTCCCAACTGATGATGTGCTCTTAACTAGTTATAAAGAAGTAAAATTATTAGTGTTGTCATGTGTATGAGTCATGACTACACAGAAAAATGAGGAGTGTGAGATGTGGCAATTTATCTCTAACAAATATTTCCTTTTTGAAGGGTGTGGGCTAAACTGCATTCCAACCAAAAAGTTTTTGTTACTTAATGTGTCAAAAGTTCTGTTTATAATGCATTAAGTTTTATGCTTTGATACTCTATTTCTTTTCAAAATTTTGTAGCTAAATATTAACATGCTTTAAATTGTAAGTGGATGCATCTATTCTCTTTATCTTTTAAATAATGATTTACAGTTTTACTTTCAAGCAATGTGATAACACAAGTTTTCTCAGCATTTGAATACAATCTTGATTAACAAAAAAAAGAAAATTATTCAAAATAGGTCTATTTCAGCTCGCTTTATAAGAATCTTCATGACCATTTTCGAATTCTTGGATTTCATTAAATCTATTAGTAATTGAAAAACAGCCTATAATAACCAATGTGTAATCTATTGGAGCTGTACAGAAAATTGAAATTTTCAGTTATTGTAATATGAAAGTTCTTATTGTAAAAATGTATTAAAATTATTCTGAAATTTAGCATTTTTGAACATAAGCATTAAACTTATGGCTAATTTTAATTGCATTCAGCTAGTTTTTGAATTTAAAGGAATTACAATTAATATGTTTTCAATTAATTCACGATGTGCAATTCATTTATTAAAATGAAGAAAACTTTAAAAAAGTACTTGTTATGGATTTTTTTCTGCCTGCAATAAATGATGTGGTTTTTTTTAAAATCAGTTTCATCTTAAATCTATCTTTAAATACTTACAAGGTCAATTTGAAATTTCATTATTTTGGTATATGAAATTTTATTTGATTTTTGTTGTTGTGGAAATCCTGATAATGAACAAAACTTCTATGTAAAGTTGTTGCTGATTATTTTTACTACATATGATAACCAGTTTAAGAAAGATAGACAGCGAATCAAAATTTTTGTGAAGGACAATTGATTGAAAATTCCATTCTGTTAGATATTTTATCTTGCAGTAAATCCATAGTGTGAAAATGTCAATGTGTTATGCTATACCTGTTCATTTTTTATTTTGGTGAAGATGATGTACATTTGTAATAATTTAATTTTAAATTAAAGAGAGCAAATTCAATTAAATAAATTCTTTTAAAAGTTTAAATTAAATGAAAATGAGCTGCAAGTACCATTGTATTTATCATCAATGTGGAGTTGAATTTCATTTACAATAGAAAATAGGATATCAAAGTAATTACCCATTCAGTGTTCCCATTATCTGAATTAGAATTGTAATTTTTTATTATTTAGTATGATTATTATTTACAATATTGTGTTTGTATAATTATTGTATTATTTTTTTTAACTTTTATTTGACCTATTTTTAATTTTTTTTGTTTTCCTGTGCATATTTACATTATGTCTATTGTGCTCCAGTGTATTTTTTTAATGTGTTATAAGTTTGTTCTAGTGTGATTTTTTTTTTTTTTAAAAAAATATTAAGCATCCTTTTTAAAATTGTTTTATAAGTTTCTTTAAAAAAAAATGAGTTGGAGCACAATTTAAATGTATGTGACTGGATTCTTCCAATTATGTAATTTTTTATGATTTATGTGTAACATCTTATATATTGATAATGTATCAATTGGGTTGGATTTCAATTGAAGGGTTGGAGATTGTTCCCAATGGTATATCGCTACCTACCGACTACCAGGGGAGAAGCACTGGGGAGGCTTATGTGCAGTTTTCATCAAGGGAAATAGCTGAAAAGGCGATGGGGAAACACAAGGAAAAAATTGGGCACAGGTGGGCACCACGGGCTACCCTGGCGGTGTGACTCCGTTTTTTGGGCCTGTTATTTTTTAATTCAATAGATTTTCTTTGTATTTCATGGTTATTACTGAAACTATTATCTGTTCAACTTTTTGTCCTCTATTAATCTTTTTTTTATATTGTCTGTTACTTGGAATTTTCCTATATTTTCTTTTTACTGTATTTATTATTTTTATTATTTGCATTAGATTAATTTTAAGTTAATCAAATGCTGATCACAGTTTATTAAACTCAGAGTAAATAGAGGAAAAATCTTTTCTTCAAGTTAATAATTCTTAATTTTTCTCATCTGAAATTTATAGAATTAATCTATTTTCTTCTGTTATCTTAATCTGTTATCAGAAGTAACACAGGACTCTAAAGGATGCAGTATATTTTCCAACTATTTTTTAAAATAAAAATCATGTATAAATTTAATAAAACGAGTTTTAAGGAAACATAATGCCATTGTATTTATAAGTTTCTTATTTAGCTATTCATTTTTAAAAAAATTATTGTAAAATGTTGTTTGAAATGTAATCACTTTTTTTTTAAAAAAATGTCGAATTCAGTATTGTATTGAGTAAGAATCATTTACAAGATTTATTAAGATAGAATGCAATTTTTTTGGAAAAAAGCTTATCTCAAGCTGTAGTGGATTGACAACAAAAAGTCTTGCAGTTTGGTCTCATGATTTTGGAATTGGTTTGAATCTGAAAAATAGTCCATCTGTTTCTATATATTCTGAAGATAATTTTTTTTAGCCCTGTGTAAGGAACAGTAGTGTTACTGTGCCTCAGCTAGTTGTAAACTATTTTATGGCAATGGGAAATGGAATTTAGTTATCTTTGCTGTTAGATATTTTTTCTCTCAATACCTTTAAGCGAGATTGAATATATGTATCATTGTACACCAAATGAAGATAACTTCCTGATAAAATTGGACTAGAGGAGACATTGCTCAGACAAGATATGAATGAGGGACTATATGAAAGTTCAATTTCACGCTAGAAAGTAATTTGTGTTATGCTCTGATCTGGAGGAAATATGGTAACATGCATTATCAACCCAACATTGTTGAATAAGAACGATAATGAAGATGTTGAGAGTAATAGTGTGGAATTAATATGTATGTGTGAAGTTTCAAGGACTTACAGTGATCAGATATATATTGAGATGAAATCTGCTATGGATATATGAAAACCCTTTGTTGTTGCTGTAAATGATAGATTTATTCTAATGGATGACAATACTCTGCTGCAATGAGGACCAATATTTTTTAAATTGTGGTGAATCAACCATTTTGTTCACTTGAATTAAATTAGTATTTCCCTTTGGTACTCCTCAGTCAGAAAAATTGAATTTCTAATTTTTTTTTCAAGATATCTTTATGTAACTTGGATGTTTTCAAATATATGATTTTCCAGCCTATTCAGTTATCCAACAACTTGATTTCCATTGTAGAAACATATGAATTGTGCATTACAGCTTGGATAAGACACAATAACTTATATTAAAATTGGAATGCTTTTAAAAAAAGTTATCAGGAAGATTAAGATTATTATTTTTGCAAAAGTGTTTTTAAAACTGTGATTATTTGATTTATTAATTATTCATCAAGGTGAAATAATGTATCATACAATAATATGTATAAAGGTCATTGGTTTCTATTTTTAGAAGAAACCTCTGAATTGTTGTATGTACCTTAATTTTTGGTAGCCTGTGCTCATAGAACTTTTCTTTTTTGATAATTTAAATTTAATATGTATTGTGCAAAAATTTTAGAGTCAACTAAACTAAATTTAATCACAAAATATTTTATTTAAATTGGAATTGACTTTTTAGAATTAATTCTATTATGTTACCTTTTATGTTTATTTTATTAAATTATTATTCATATATTTTTAAATTATTAATAAATTATTATTCTTATTTAAATTATTTAATTATTTTACTGATTATGTTTGTTAATATTTTCTCATTTTTTTTATGTTAAGGTTCTTGTTCATGTCAAGAATTCTGATGATTTCTGTTTTTTAACAGACTTGTATATGTTAGAAAATGTTTCACTTATTTTAATTTGACTTTTAATTGCTTGTTATAATGAGATTTATTTTAGAATAACCTAGGATTTATAAATTTCATAAAGCTTTGTTCATAGTTTTTATGTGTAATAATTTATTTTTAGTTTTCATATTTTAAACTTAAGAGAGAGAAAAAAGTCGATAAAATTATGTATGTGGTTGAAATCTTTCTTTAAAAAAATTCATGCTATTTAAATTATTTTTTTTCTCAACTTGTTATGGAATGTTTTTTTGTATCTTATATTTTTATTACTTTATTTGTACCCTGTCTTTTTTTAGTTCTTATAAAATGATTAAGCAAATTTTGATGTTTTATAGGGAAAGTGTAAATAGATGCACTGTAACTTGTTCAGAATTTGCTTATCTCTTATTTTGGTCAGAAGTTGAACAGAAAATAGGTTCCTGTTGTTGTAGAACTAAAATGCTTTAATTTATTGTTATTCTTGTTACATTTATGATTTTCTCTTTCCCTCCAACCATTGCTATCATGAAAATTCACTTAAATTTTTAAGATTGTTGTTTTTAATCGCAGAAATTTAAACTCTTTAAATGACAATTCATTCAAAGATTCTCACAAAGATAAAAATAATTATTGTTGCAACTTTATTTGTTTAAATAAGTACAAATAATACAAATAAATTGCAATGCATTTATACATTTTAAAAATTGGCTGATAAAAGATTTATTTATTTAGGGGAGCTTGAAATATTGAAAATTATTCATTAATAAAATTATTAAAACAAATTGGAGAATAACAGATAAAAAAAACAAGCATACATACTATATAAGATCCAAGCATTTGATTATATTCTAAAATTGTAATTTTTTTAAAATGCAGTTTTGAAACTAAGCCTCTGAATTTTTTTTAATTCCACTTCATTTTAATAGAATAGTTTTGAGTGTTTTGTTAAACATGCTGGTAATTCATATTTCGATGTTATTCAGCAAATTGTTTGATTTATATTGAAGTGGAATATATCTTTTGAGTTTCCTGAATATAAATTATTAATTATTATTCACCAAGCTATTCATTAATTATAGTAATACAAGATTTAATAAGAATTACTTCAACATTTGAATGTTACATTAGCAGTGATAGAAGTGGTTGGTTTTAAAACATTAATTTCTTCCTAATTATGTTTTATTTTTATGTAGTTTTAAATATGATATGCAATTCATTTATTGCACAGATATATTGAAATATTTAAAAGCAGTCTCCAAGAAATAAGAGTAGCTGTTGGTATGTCTGGTTCTAAAATACGTCCATTAATTCCTAATCGTCCTGGACCATATGATAGATCTGATCGTTTTGGAGGTATGATGAATCGGTATGGAATGGGAAGAGGTGGACGTAATTACAGAGGTTTGTTGTATTCTATTATAAATTGTCTATATTGAGTTATGAAATAAATTTTTTCTTTTTTTCAAATTCAAATAAAGAAAATTAATTTTTGATAGTTACAGAATTAATATTTTTGAATTCATAATTAATTCAGAATCTTGCATAATTAATTCTTGAGTAGGTGAAATATTATTACGGTATATGTATATTTCTGTATATAATTTTTAGTTATGTGTAGATTTTGTCTGATAGGTTATCAGACTATATTTTAGAACCCAATCTAGTGTCTAGTATATGTTTTCATTTATCAACATTTTTGCCATTGGTATCAGAATAGTTAAAAATACTTCACCCTTATTTTATAAATATTCCCCCCTTTTTTAAATATTTTTTTGTTTCATTTCTTTAGTAAGCTGCATGAGATAAAATCGTATTTTCTTGCAACTTTTGAAAATTTGTTCTTTGATCTAGTAGTATAAATGCTGTTTTATAAATTTTAAATGCTGAATAATTAGCAAAAGGGTAAAGCATAAGGACAATTTTCCTTAATTGGCCATTATTCTAAACTTTGCTAACTTTTTTTGAAGGAACTTATATTGAATGGGCTGCAATATAGACATTTTAATATTAAATAATTTTTATTAGAGCAAAACATAAATTAATTTGAAAGAAACTAAAAAATATAAACAATATTACCAATTATAATATATTACTTTATATTCTATTAATATATAAAGTACATACCTATATATACATTTTTGCTTGGTGTGTGTTATTTGATGAAGTTGAAAATATGCTGTATTTGATGAAGTTGAAAATATGCAGATACAGATAGAATATCAAGAAAATATAGAAATAAATTATATCTCTAAATGTGTCTCTTGAATGTTATTTGATGTTGGATATATTTTCACTTTTTTTTTGTTTATGAAATTTTAATGTTTGAACTGATACAGAAATATTAATGTCTATATTAAAAGCTCTGAAAAATGGTAAAGATATGAGAGGGGCATTTGTTGTGTGGTAAGGATATGTTTTCAAAATCTTGAGTGATTTTGTCAAAGTCTAGTTTTTAATTATTTATTTATTTATTTTTTTTTAAATTTCAGGTTTTATGGATGAAGAATATAATGGTTTTGCTGGTAATTATGGAAATGGATATGGCGGTTTTGGATATGGAGGTGGTGGTTTTAATAATATGGGTATGTTAGTGCATTTTTTTATGAATGTTCTCTTACATTTTTTCCTAATATGTATCATACCTTTCAATAATTATGTAAAATTTAAATGTGTTATGCATAATATCTGTTTGATAAATACAAATCATAACTTTGAATTCTTTAAGCAAATTGTAGCCATATTTTGTCAGGTAATCTGCTTTTCAGACTGTGAGATGTTAATCATTTATTGTATTAAAACAAATAAAGTGTTCTTTTTTTTACTAAGAGTAAAAATAAATAGAAGTAATAATGTTTTATATAATGTATTTCATTTGGGAATGAAACTCTTAAAATATGTTGAGTAATGTTATTTAATCTAATTTTTTTTCAACTTTTGTGCCCTGCCAATTTTTCAGGTGAACCTTGCTGTAATTGGATTTTGCTTTATTTTCACTTAAATCTTCCTGCTGTTTTTTTCTTTGATTCAAATTCCATAATGAGAAATATTATTAAATATATATAATTTACTTATAATGTAAATTTAATGAAATATAATCTTGCATTATATTTTTTTGAGACTTATGCATTTAATTTTTTTTTCTTCTGAGAACTTTTATAAATGAAACTTAGTATTTTCACTTAGTTTCCAGTGGAAAAAAGTATGATTTCCTGTTCTAATGAGATTTCTGGAAAAATTTTCACTCGTTTAATGGAAGTTAAGATTAATTAAATAAATAAAATTATTTACTGTATTAGAGTTAGCAATGAGAATATTTTCCCATAATTTTTATGTAAGAACATTTTTTTTCATATTAAAATTTTCAATCATGTTTTGTTCCAGCATGTGTTTAGTTCAACAACTGATTCTCTTATAAATTTGTGAGGAATATTTTGCTTAGAAAATAAGTATTTTCAATTCTTAAGATGTATGAAAAGTATAACAGATTAAATATGTAATAGAATAGCAATTTCAAACTTAATGTTTTTGAAATATTACAAAAAATTAAATGTCTAAAATTGATTGTGAAGATTTACAGTTGCAAAAATATAATATGAAATAGTTGTTAAAAGTTTTGGGTTATTGTTTTAATAGAAGTTTTATTTTCATGAATCGAAATGTTCATTTTCTGAACTGACAAAGTTTACTTTTTTTTTCTCATTTTATTAAAGAAAAAAGATTATTATTATCTTTATTAAGATTATTATTATCTTAGAACGGATAATTAATCTGAAATAATTGCTTTATAATAAAGAATAACTTATTCATTAAATGATAAACTTTTGTGTATCATGTTTGAAAATAAAATTTGTTTTACCTTTATTAGATGGTTATGGAGGTCGTATGAATAGTCCAATGAATGGACGCTTTGGAGGAGGTTTTGGGCCAGTTGGGGGAAGATCTTTTGGAGGCACTGGTCATTGTGTTCATATGCGAGGATTACCTTTTAGAGCTATTGAACAGGATATTTATGATGTGAGTTTTCCGTTTTCGCATTAGAAAAGGAAAGGGAATTAACATTCAGTTTCTTAGTTATTACTTAAAATAAATTTACAATGTTTATTTATTGGTTTTTGAGCTATTGATACTCCCTGAATTTAAATCGTGAACAGAATTTAGTTTTACAAATTTTAAAGTGTTAGCAGAATCTTGATGAGCCAAAATGTTAGGTCCATATAACTTTTTCAAAAATGAACTTGGTATACATCCTAACATATGCTGAAAATTTTAAATGAAAGTTTCAATAGTTATTTTGGAAATAATTTAATTATGGATAGTCTTGAGAATTTTACATTAAGTTATTTTTGAAGTCCTCAATGAAAAATTGCTTGTTGTTTATTAAAAGGTCCTGAATTCATGTATGTAAATTCTTGACTCTGGTTCTGAAATTTCAAAGAAAACTTATACTCTCATCTAAAATATGAAAAATGTATTGAATATTAAGATATAACTATATGCTTCAATAAAAAATTTTAATGTAAATTAATAAATTCTTAAATTACCATTTGTAAACTGAGTAATTATTTTTAAAAGTATTTCAAATTTTTACTTTGTTATATAACTGCTGGAGCTTTTTCTTCCTCGGTACTTAACCTTTTATAAATAAATGCATTTTTGAAAAATTCATAGATAAACAAAAAAAGTATTGTATGTTGATATTATCCATTTCAAATACATGCTTGTAATAGAGAGAATTATTAATTTAAGATTCATTATTAATGCAGAATTTTTCTTGCAAGAAACAGATTATTTTCTGTATAACATATAATTATCTATTTTTTTATAATTCTTATTTTGGATAAATGTTTTCTAATATACTTTTTATTTTTAGTTTTTTAGGCCTTTAAATATATCACCAGTTAGTGTTCGTTTGAGAAATGATAGAAATGGCCGTCCATCAGGTGAGGCGGATGTTGAATTTGCTACGCATGAAGATGCTGTTAAAGCTATGACGAAAGACAAAGCTAACATGCGTAAGTTATATTTAATGTAATACAAGTTTGCAAATTAAATTTTAGCTCTAGCTTTGAAGATTTATTCAACATTTGAACACTACTGATTTTATTTCTTTGAATAAAGGAATAATGTACATTTTTTTATTTGTTAAAAGTTATAAATAACCTTCAATAGTTATTTTTTTTTTCAAAATTATTATTTTCTTTTGAAATATTGTTACATTCATAAAATCTTTATTATTTTGATTGTAAATTTGATTTTTTTTTCAGAGCATCGATACATAGAACTTTTCCTAAATTCGTCCTCAAAGCCAATGGGAGCAGGTTCTGCTCCTTATGGTGGTGCTGGTGGTCGTTATGGTGGTATGCGATATAATTTTATATTTCAATAAAGTAAAAACTTTTTAAAAGGGTTAGAGAAATTCTGAAAATCTTTTAAATAACACTAATTATGACATAAAAATTTTCATACCAAGAAGTAAGAGTGGCATTATTACGAAACTTGACATGAAGGTACATATCAGGATGTGAATGATTAGAAATGCGGCGTGATTGTGCATTGTGTAATGCCACTATGGGGTGTTGAACTTTGTTCTCATTGAATTATAAAACAGGTAAGTAGAGCTTGTTTGTGTGTACTTAATCTGTTGCAGAGGGGCACTTTTTAATTAGAGATGCCATTATGCTGCCAGTGGGGACAATATGAGCAGCTGTCGCAGTTTAATAGGCGAAGAATTATAGGGATCATGAAAACTGGGTGGTCAGCTGGGCAAGTAGCTCGCCACCTAAGCTGTTCTGATTTTACTGTGAGGAGGTGTTGGGACCATTGGACAAGAGAGAGGTCTGTTACACACCAACCAGGCTCTTGATGCCCTCAACAGACCAGTAGTCAAGAAGGCTGTCACATCAAATGACATGCATGCATAGTGCCGATTGCCTTTTTATCCACGATCCATATTCAGGCAGCACCTTTACTAAAGGTCTCTGTGTCAGTCTGTACCATTGCAAGGCACCTGACTGAAGAAAAGTTGCTATCACGGCACCCATAACATGTACTGCCATTGACACCCATTCACCTTCGCCTCCATTCAGAGTGGTGTTGTGTTCGAAGCGATTGTACTGCAACTGAATGGAATCAGGTCATCTTTATTGATAAACTCAGATTCAATTTGGGCAATGATGACAATCATGTATGTGTGGCCACGTGGTGAATATGTGAATTCTGCTTTTGCTGTATAGCATAGCACACATTGTTCCCACAACTGTTGTGATGGTATTGGGTTCCATTGCAAATGGCACACAGTCATCTCCAATATTGATCAATGGCACATTGACAGCCCAGAGGTACATTCGTGACATTCTTCAGCCACGTGTTGCCACTCATAGCAGGGCTCCCAGAAGCCATTTTTCAACAGGACAGTGCTTGCTTACACATGGCAAGGGTTTCACAGGACTGCCTTTGTTACGTTTCCACCCTTCCCTGTCCTGATCGATTGCCAGATTTGTCACCGATTGAGCATATCTGGGATAATTTAGGACAGCAAGTTGGATAACCTACGAGTTTGGTTGAATTAAAGGCTTGTTCACAGCAACTGTGGAAAGAGATGTGGCAGGACATCATATGGGACTTATATGCATCAATTCCCAACCATTTCACATCATGCATTCATGCTAGAGGTAGCCCAATGGGGTTACTGAAATTTTCATTCATTTGTAATTTTTCTACTGTAAATGATCACTTTGATTTGATTTTGCAATTACTTACTTACATCAACATTGTACTTGCGTATGTAAAATTTCATTTTATTCTGACAACTTGTTTTAGTGCAAAAATTTTTATGGCAATGACTGTATTTTTTGCTGTTGTATCTAACGGTATTACATCTTTTGTGTCTATCCTTAGAGTTTGAAACATCAAAGTATATCAAAGCTTTTTTTTGTTTAATGTTCCTTATACTTCATTGCCAAAGGGAAATTTTAACTTTATGTGTTAATTTTAAATTGTGTATTTATCGAATGTTTCTAAATTTTGAAATAATATGAGTAAACATGTATGTGAATAAAAAAAGTAAAACGTGTAAATTTCTGTTAATATTGCGATATATTTCTCTGCAATGTTTTTGAGTTTGAGTTTTATTAATTAATATTTGGTAAAGGCTTGGGGTTTGAATGCTCCATAACTGTTAAGTTATTTCCTTTGTTGCATTATTTAAAATTTGAATACTTTCAAACGTAGACTATTAAATAGTTTGCTCCCCTTAAAGAAAAATTACATAATTCATTATATCACTCTCTTGTAATATTATTTCATAAATGTAAAAAATATCAATTTTAATTGTAGGATGACTTCATTTAGCATGTCTTTGATTAACATAGATTAGAGATAGCTTTGTTTTTTTTTGTTTTGCTGAATTTCATTTGTAATTTATTGCCATTTGCTGTGTTTCTTATTAATTTTATTGTAAATTTGTGAATCCATTGATCACATCAAAAATACTTAAATAGAGTAGAAAAATGAATGGTGTGAATATATTTAAAGTAATTTAGTTATACTTTATAGAATGTGTTATGATGTTTGTTAAAAGACTTATGAATTATAATGTTATGTAAATAATATGCCTATGCATGAGTATAAAAGATATGCTTTTGCACGAGTTTACTTAATAAGTTAGATTAGATTGTAGTGTTTGTAACTTAATTTTCTGTTGCCATGGGGAGATGTAACAAAAAATAAATTTATAGATCAAAATGTCTTGTTTATGAAAAGGGTTTTAAATGATTTCATCATACATACACTCACAAAACTCAAGAATTTCTGGGGAGCCAGGAACTTATTACAAAAATTGACTTTCTTTGTGCATGTTTGTCTTATTTAACATGCAAATTGATATAAAAATAACTTAAAACTAAAGTAAAATTTGATTATTGTTTGTTGTGCTTTTTTTGTTGTCTATTTACTGTGTGTTAAAATAGCCTCATTTTTTTCATTGTAAGTTTTGTTGTCTAGAAACACATTCTAAGTGCTTATTGAGGTGCTCTGTATTTTCTAAGTTTCTTTAAATACATGCATTGATAACTGGAGAGTTTGAAATAGATATGTTTTGCTTTTTGTTTGCTGCCTGAAAAGTGATCTCATTGCTTATATTTCTATCAAACAAATGCATCAGATTTTTAATGTTTCATATTGTGCCCAAATAAAAGATTTTTCTCTACTTTTTAGGTGGTTATTACAGTGGTGGAGGCAATGGAGGTTATCAAGGGCATGGAATGAATAGTATGATTGGAGGGAGTAATTACTCAGCATTTTAAGTTAATGCTTTAAGCTCACATCACTACTTTCTTCTCATTTGTACACTAACAATTCTGGGCATTCCAGTGTGTGATTTATTACTGAAGTGTAGCACTCATCTGTTCACAATTCAACTCAGTGTTTTTGCCAAATCATCCATTGTGGTGTATTTAGTATCACCTTGTCTTGTCCAGAAAATTCCATAGATGAAATCACTTGGAGTCATCAAGAGATCTTTATATGTCACTTGCTTGTAAAGAATTCCAATCACTTGCTAGGAATGCTGTTGTTGTATTTTAGATTGTTATATGATTTGTAAGGCAATATATGTGCAAGCAGATTTGGTTTGTACTAAATCGGTTGTGATCTAAAGTGCAAGGACATTTTTTTATGTATATATGGTTCCTGAATGTCATGTTTTCATTACTTTTTTAAGAAGCCACTCTTGTTAATCATTTCTATGTAAGAAAATACATTAGTCACTCAGTTGTATTTTTAACTTTGAATGAGTTTCCATTTGAAGCAATTTTGAAAAGTTTAATAAAATGTTTTGCTATTATTTTTGTTGTTTCTTTTATTGTAGCTATAAAGGTTATTTTATTGTACACCTGACATTTCATTTTTAGTCCTTTATCATAACCAACTGAGTTATTCAAACTTGTTAAAGACAAAAATTAAAAGCATTGTGAAGCTTTAAATGCAGTTTTATAAAAAATTCAAGGGTTGCATCTTTAAAATTTTCAAGGCAAATATTTGTCTCTCAATGCAGCAAGTTTTAATCATCTTCTAAAGACTTGAGCTTCTTTTTGTCATGTAGTGCAAAAAATAAGGAAATTTGAAATTTGCTTTTTATTAATTACGTTCGCTCTTGGTAATCTGGCTGGTATCAGACCAGAGCATCGCCGTATTATCGAAAACACCGAATTTCTGGAAAATTACCAAAAATAATGCAATTGAACAGCAAAAGCTATGCATTATTGTATAAAATTTTGTACAGTACACACAAATAAAATGTCAAACTCAAGAATTAACTGAAGCTGCAAAAAGTGTGCTGTTTTATGAAAATTGCTTGCACTATTCCATTGAAATAGAAGGCATATTTTTTTTTTTTTTTTTTTTTATGATTAGTCAGCCTATATAAAAATTTTTAATTACTTACAGGGGTGGATAGGTGAAGTGCCAGATCATAGGGGGAGTACTGAGTAATGAAATAAAAATAGCAACAGAGTTAAAAAAAATACAAATCATAGTCAATTAAGTTGAGGGGGGGGGGGAAATACAAAAGAAGAAACATATATAAATAAGGAAAAAAGCAACTTGGGAAAAGGAAACAAAGTAGAAAAATTTTTCAAAAAGAAAAAAAAAATTCTTTTCATTCTTCCCCCCCTTTTTTTTAAATGATAAACCATATTGACTAGTTCATAACAATGAATTAACTAAAAGTTACTATAATACTAACTGGAAATTATTATGAAAACCTTCAGAAACGAAAAGCATTGAAAGTTGATAAAAAAAATAATTTAAACGATTCTCAAAAAAGAGTTAAAGAAGCAGCGACTTGTCTGCCTGTATAAATATATTCGATTACTGTCAGGTTGGATATACGAAATTTCAGGTTATAAAAAGTATACTTCGTTTTATTTTTATTACAGGAGAACCTCGTTAAGTCGATCTCTTTTAACTTGGATCATTGAATTTTTTGCCATATTAATTGTTTCATCCATGTGTTTTGAAAGGAATTTTTTTTTTTCTGTATAGAATTCTTAACTTTTATTATTTATTAATGTTGAACTTAGGGCAATGTTAGTAGGATCTTGGTAATTTTAGACTTTGGTCAAGCAATGAGGGTGACACCCGTTGTAATTATTGAAAATGTTTGTTTTGGGTCATAGGTTTCTGTTTTAGTAATATTTGTTGAACTATATTAACTGTTGTTTTAATTGATATGGTAAATTTTGTTATAAAGTTTTTGTTTTAGAAATAAGAGTTTAAAGTTTGTTATTATTTCTTGGTTATAAATTTTGTCTTAGAATTCTAGGTCATAATTGATTTTTTGGTTGATATTTGAAGGTTATACAGATAAGGCTGTGAAAATGGCTAAATTGCTAAAATTATGCACTAAGTATATGAAGCACATCAAGAAAAAACATTAAAGTTGAAAAAATGAGCACATATTTTTAATGAATTTGATATTGATATAAATGTGGGATTTATTTCTACATTGATGAGTAAAACTGAAATTGTTAACTTGTGAAATAGTGATGTTACTGAATTGTTGAAGGTGGTGAATGAAATAAAGGATGTATAAAGGGAAAGCAGATGACTATAATGAAACAATATCAATTAAAGTAAAATGACTAAGCAAAATTAAATCTATTTGAGAAGTTCCATATGAAATATAGTGGAACAAGACAATTCAATCGGCTAGTAAGCATTTAGAAAATAGAAATGTGCATTTAGATGCCGAATAAAACTTTTGCTTTCTCGTTTTTATAGAAAGTATTTGGAGTAATTAAATTTTTTGAATCAGTTTGAAAATTCAGTGCACAATAATTGCTGCTTAACTCATAAATTTTGTTATTCAAAGTCATTGTTATTCAATAAAAAGGTTTTTAATTACTCCTGAAAATTTTGAATAGGCTATTAAATTTATATCTGATGAACTGGTATATTGTTAACTGCTCACTTGTCAAACTTGGTAAATCCTGTAAAAAATTCTTCTAATATTCAGGCTCTTTGAAATCTTTATTTTAAATCCAAACTCAAGTGTTCAGAAGGTTTAAATGTCAAACAGGATTCATTTACAACATATATTAAATATTTTGAAAAATTACCGGTTAATTTAACTCTCAAATTTTCGAAAAATATAAGTAACTGCCATGATTTGCAAGTTAGTGACAGTTTAGAAGCTGTAATTGCAAGAATGAAGTCTGTAGAGGCATATAGAACACAATAACTTCTTTTTTGGGCCGCGGTAGCCTAGTGGCCAAGGTCGTAGACTAGCGGCCGGCGGTTTTTCTTTCAGTCGCGGGTTCGATCCTTGGCCGCCAAAGACCCGCCGTGTAGCTGGGGCTGATGCACGTTAAATCTGTTCGGGGCCCAAAGTCCTCCCGTTGGCGTGGTGTGGATGTTAGGAGAGGGTATGCCAGCTCAGGTATCGTCCTCGTCACTTGACCGTGGTTCAAAATTACGAGGTCCGTCGCCAATAGCCCTCGTGTTGCTTCTAGTGTGACGTTAATAAAAACTAAACTAAAATAACTTCTTTTAACAAACAATATTTATTGGCGGACGGCCTACCATTATACTCCTCGCTTTTGCGTTCTCTCTCTCTCTCTGATACAAATAAGAAACATGAAACTATTTCGACACAAGAAAGCGCCATCTAGTGGCGTGCACATACTCCCACCTTGAAACCACAAGATTTCAAGTAAATTAACAGAAAATTCAACAAGATGAATTTAACATAAAAATTACATCAGTAACATTGAATTTAACAATATAATATAATCACTTAATCATCGAGGAAATATTAGATATAATACTACACAATTGCAATAGCTAATACAAAGAATCTATATCATATTATCTGAAATTGGCAACATGCACACATTAGAAATACTTCTTTTATAAGTGCTCTTAGGCTGCATTACTCTTAATTTTGTCATCCTTTCCATAAATGACACTTTCAATTCTTCCAATTGATCAAGCACACAAAGATAGTTTATCTTCCTTTAACAACACAACCATACCTCTTTTAATATTAGTTTTACTAGAATGCTACTTAGATCTTTGTTGCCGCGTATTCAAATAATCTCTGGACCAGTTTTTCCACACAATTTGAGCAAATTTTGTTAAATGTTGCCATTTGGAAAGTCTACTATTTTCAATATATATGATAGATCATTCTCAGGTAAAGCATTAAGTGGCCTGCCAACCGAAAATTGTCAGAACGCTAAAATCGTTTGGGTCGGTTGATAAAGGTGGGAGAGGACAACTATTTTAAAATTGCTTCAATTTGATTCGTTACAGTCAAAAACTCTTCAAATGTGAGTTTATGGTCACCCACAACTCTTTTAAAGTGGTGCTTGATTGACTTTATTCCTGCCTCCCAAAGCCCTCCAAAATTAGGCGATTGAGGAGGAATAAAGCCCCATGTTACACTCTCAGAATACAAGTAAAGATCATTCATATTTTTGAACAAGGCAAATAATTCTTTTATTTTCGAAGCTGCACCTCGGAAATTTATAGCATTCTCAGAAAAAAGGTATACTGATAAACCTCGGCGTGCAAAAAATCTTTTTAAACATGCAATCATAGCCTCTGCCGATATTTCTGTCATTAACTCAAAATGTACCGCTTTGATTACAAAACAAACAAATATGCAAACATAAATCTTATGATAATCATAAATTTTTCTCTGATTTTTGTATTTTATTAAGAATGGGCCACAACAATCTAGGCCAGTTTTAATAAAGGGAGGATTAACGGTAATCTCTTTAGGTAAAGGTGCCATAATTAGATTAATCTCCCTAGGCTTAGCTTTAAAGCATGTAACACAGTTATGCACAGTTTTACGAGCAATATCGCGCCCATCCAAAGGCCAAAATTCTTGACGAATAGCACATAACAAAGTTTGGGGGCCAACATGGTAATTTTTTAAATGAATGTACAAAAAAAAAAAAAAAAAAAAAAAAAAAAAAATCATTTCAGTAAATTTATGGTTTTTAGGAAGCAAAATCAACCCAGACAACCTAGGATTCCAGAAAACTCACCTCAAACCCTCTGAAAAATTTAAAATTCCAAATTATAATATATATCGTTCTGACAGATCAACCCATCTGGGCGGAGGCACTGCAATCTTAATTAAAAATAGAATTCATCAATGGTTATTAAAAATACCTCTGTGACGGAAGACCATGCCTGTTTCCTTCTTGTGCCATAGCTAAACTCAATGTTTAAACACTGAAAATCAATAAGTCGATCAAAGAGAAGTTAGAACAATAAATGCACAATTTATTAGTTGCTTGCTAATATAATGATAATTATAAATGTTCTACTGGACGAAGCCTTAACCAGATCTACCAGTAATAAACTAACCGACTCTTGCCACTAAGTCTATCTTCACTTCTAGCATACATTAACCAGATGATAACTTGTAACAATTCCTGGCTCCGACTTCAACTCTGACTCTGGAACAATTGTTGAACACTCTCAGTCTGAGTTTATATATTTCCTAACTCTCCTGCTTCACTTCATTTCTACCTGCTTTACATAATCACGTTTCATTTTTGGTTGGACAAAGGTTGTTTAGCAAAAGCAATCAATCTTAATTAAAAGTCCCCAAGGTCAGTGAAGAGAAACCGCGAATAGCCCAGCGTCACACCTCCACCTCTGAAAATACCACCATCCATATCAATACCAAAGACAACCAATACTTCACAGTCTCTTCTATTTACCATCCCCCCTCCCCGAATTTCATCAACCATAATGAATTAATCAATATCCTCTCAGACAACCCCACCGGAATTTTAATAGGCGACTTTAATGCAAAACATCTGACCTGGAACAGAGGCAGGGCAAACAGATCAGGTAAAATTATTCATGCTATATGCAACACTAATAACCTCCAAATAGTTGCTCCCGACTCACTTTCCTTACAATAGCAATACTTACTTTATAATAGATTTTGCTATCCTCAAAAACATACCATTCTGCAATATCGAAAGTGTTAATGAACTCCCTAGTGACCATAACCCTATACTAATGGACATCTCCTTCAATAAAATTCTCCCTATCCTCCTTCGCACTCTCACAACTACTAATTGGTTCCGCTATCAAGAAATTCTATACAATATCACAAAAGGTAACCCCATTATTAATAATATCTCTGATCTAGACCAATCAATTACATTGTTTGCTTTTAATATCAAAAATGCAATTAACCATGCGAGTAATACCAGATCCATCCAAATCCTCCATCTTAGACTCCCCCCTCATATCAGAAACCTAATTAAAGAGAAAATTGGTACAGGAAACAATGGCGAAACACCAGATACTCTCCTTTGAAACCCATGATTAATAACCTCAAAAAGCAAATTAAAAATGAATCAATACCTTTAAAAACAAAAACCAAAAAAAAAAAAAAAAAAAGGGAAAACCTACTCCGACAGCTTATTACCGAAGATAACTCCATTTTTAATATGAACAAAAAACTTTCTAATAAATACTACAATATCCCCCTTCTAATAGGTAATAATGGTCTGGTTTTCTCTGATAAAGAAAAAGCTGATCTGCTTGCCTATAATCTTGAATCCTCGTTCCAGGAAAATCCAACTCCATATGATGATGATCATATAGAAAAAACAGAATCAATATTTCAAAATTATCTTGAAGCCCATACCAATTTCAATTTCCCCCTCTCCTCACCTCCCCCTCTGAAATAGCTACCATAATTAAAAAGTTAAGCAAAAAGAAAGCTCCCGGAGAGGATGGCATTCACAATCAGGCCTTTAAATTCTTTCCTCCCAACGCACTTACTCATCTCACAAAAAATTTCAACAAATGTCTCTTGTATGCGTATTTTCCACAACAACGGAAATGTGCAACTAATATTCTCTTCCCCAAACCGGCCAAAACCATTCCATTCCATCCAACTATCGACCTATCAGTCTACTAAATTCTATTTCAAAATTTTTTGAAAGAATCCTGCTAACCGGAATACTGACTCATGTTTCCACTAATAATATTCTTCTAGATTCACAATTCGGCTTCCGTATTAACTACAGCACTGCCCACCAACTTCTACGGGTTGTGAATGCCATTATTGAAGGATTTAATTCCAAACAAGTCTCTGGGGGTATCTTCCTCGACATACAAAAAACTTTCAACCGCCTCTGGTTCGATGGATTGATCTTCAAACTAATCAAATTAAATTTCCCTCCCTACATATTAGTTATCTTAAATAACTACCTTAAAGATAGAACATTTTCCAAGTTAAGCTTAATAATACTCTCTCTACAATATGCTATATGAAAGCCGGTCAACCTCAAAGATCTGTAATTTCTCCAATTTGCTACAATTTGTTTACATACAACTTCCCTCAGACAGTCCTTACAATAGCCTCTGTTTATTCGCAGATGACGTAGCAATCCTTACCCAAGGAAATAGTCCAATTGACGTAATAGTTATATTACAAAATCATCTAAAACAAATAGAGGATTGAATTACACTCTGGAGGATTGCTGTAAACACTAATAAAACTAAAGCTCTCCTTTTCAGAAAAGACCATGTCCCCCCCTTCCGAATAATAAAAAAAAAAAACTCAAATTTTTTAATGATCAAATCTCTTGGGAATCTGAGGTCAAATTCTTAGGAGTTATCCTGGACTCCAAACTCACCTTCAAACTTCATATCCAATCAATAATTGACAAATACTGGGCCAAAATCCATAACTGTATACCTTTAATAGGCAGAATTTCCCTCTACAGGGTAAAACAATTTACCTCTTTTTAACTTTGCAGTTGTTAAGGGTCCTTTTTCTTTGGTGCAACCCTTTACATTTGAGATGAATCTAAAAACAAAGCTTACAATTCTAATTAATTTTAAATAAGAATTAGTAATATCAAAAATTTAATCAAAACTAGAAATTTCACTAAAATCCCAAGTTCATTGTTCTAAAATTTACAGCTCTCTTTTACTTCTTGTTGAAATTGTTCAGTTTAACTTAAGATGAAATGTTCACGTTCAGTTTTGGAACTCTCAATATTTGACAAAAAATCAGGACCATGCCTCCACAGTTTTAGATGTTGGAATTTTTTCAGGACTAACACATCGTGAGATTAAATCAGCTAGATTTTCATTTGTATTCACATAATCCCATCTGAAGTCTTTCGTTCTTTTCTTGTATTTTTTTACTCGATTTGCCACGAAAACTTTAAGAGTTAGAGGTGGCGAAGCAATCCATGCAAGAACTACAGTTGAGTCCGAGTATATACTCCATGAACTTGCAAGTCCAAAGCTGTTCGAATTTTGACTAAAAGGTTCGAAAGTAATTCTGCCGCACACAATTCCAGTCTTGGGATGGTCATCTCCTATATGGGTGACGCTCGTGATTTTACTGTATTTAAGAGAGTCATCTTGATTTCGCCTGTCACGGATACTGAACGAATATAAATAACATAGCCATGCGCATCCTTAGAAGCATCTCCGAAGCCTATCAAGTCAATCTGCTGTGCATTAGAACATAGAACATGGCGTTCTATATTCAAGAAACTCTTCTCGAAATTTATCGCACTTTTTTCTTACGTGCAAAGGAATTTCATTATCCCACTTTAGCTTATCCCTTTCAGGGGCGGTGGTATATTTTTATACTACATATTTAGAGCGTTGAAAATCTTAGTGAAGTACGTTTTTTTTCGTTAAATTTATCATCACATGGTAGATTATAGTTTATTTACTTAAATTAGATGGCAGAATAATTATTAAAATTATTGCCTTGATTCTGATGAAAGCTCCTAATAAGTGGTTGTTTTAAGCCTCATAGAAATCTTTCTGAAACGATTTGAAAATTTTAAGTTCATGAGCTACCCAATCTTCATGTTTGAAACTTTATGTAAATACTACTAATTACTCAAAAAAAGTTTATAAAGTATTGGTTTCATACTTTTAATTAAGTGGTATTATAATTATGCCCCCCTCTAGATCTCACAAGGGTTAATGAGCAACAGATGGCAGCACTGAAAATTTCGATTCAGATTGATATGTAACGGTTCGCTTTGTCACAGTGAAAAATAGAAGTCATAAATATGTTTTCGAGTTCCAGTGTGGCAAAAATCAGAATTATTTTCCTAAGAAAAGAAATTTAAAACAGGAATAGAAATTTACTAACGCGGTGCATGCCCACCAAAAAAAAAAGCGCGCAGGTATAAAAAAGAATATCTGATAACCAAAACTATTGCAAAATAAATAAATAAATAAATAAATAATAATAATAATCGAAAAACAGCCTTTCAAGGTATCTAAGACAGAACTGGCTGGAGACAGTAGATTAGGGACTTATCGTCTTTGATAGACATGAGAGATGTTAACAATCATGGATATAAAGTGTTGGTATGAGATAAAAATAGATGATAAGCTACCGACAAAAGAGGGGCGAGAATAGGAATTCATTGTCTTTAGCGGTAAATTTTATCAATGGGTCTAAGTAAACTGGTATACGAATCATTAACAATTGGTATTACAAAAGGTACAATACAGCAAAGAGATACCCGCTTTGTAAGAAGAACAGAGTCCACGGAGTTAGGACGCCAACATCCTGTAAATAATTCAGAGTAAAGAGGGTGGCCTTTTTTTCTTTGCTTGTTTGACACGTCTGTTCATTACATGTGGGAGGTGATGTTCTGAATAGGTTCAATTACCGTTGTTGGCTAGTTTTTGACTTTTTACAGAGACCATACAACGAACAGAATTTTAGGTTTATCTAGAGTTCATTTAATTCGTGTTTTCCTTTAATATTTCAGAAAAATTCAAATTTCCTTTTAATTAACTTTATAATCTAGTTTTAAATAATTTTTTAAATATAAATATTCTGAAATATATATTTAAAAGAATGCCTATACGGGGACTTTCGATTGAGAAATAACTTACTTTGTTTGAAGAGCTCCCTTCTGATGAATTGGAGTTATCTTCGGAAACAAGTGGGGAAGAAAATTTCACTTCAGTCTGTGCAGTAAAAAATATGCATTATTCTTAATAAATTTGTATATGCATTTCAACTAAAATTTTCTTATTAAGTTTATAAAATAGTTTTAGCATTAAACTATGAAAATTATACATATATAAAAAAGCCATACTTAAATTAATTGACATATTTTCGCTCAAATTATCACTTTTAGAAATAGAAATACAACATTATAAAGTTCTAATTTTTTCAAAAGTGTTTTGTGATCCAAATATTTGCCAAATTAACTAAAGTAATATTTTTTATGAAAGTATTTATTATTTCTTCAAAGGAATACGAAACTGAGAGTGTACAAATAAGATGTCCAACAGAGGGAGGTTCTTTATTATACATTCCGGGTCTTAAAATAAAAAATAAATAAAAAATAAATAAAAAATAATTTTACCACTTGATATTGTGTCCTTTTAACATTATTAATGCATATCAGATGAATTTTTGCAAAAATTTAATGCTTTTTATATACCACCCATCAAAGAGTTAAGAAGCCACAGCTTCTGCATGTAAATCTTTGTAGTAACTTTGACGGACCCAAAAGACCTAAAGGATCAAACAATCTTGCAATAGCAGATAGCATCGTTCTTTTTGTCAAGGAACTCACTAATGGTTGAATATTGAAACAAAAGGTGTCTTCCTTAGGTTTAAACCACAGACAAAGTGCTTTAACAGTTTCCGAGTTCTGGCTATCAAAGCTGTATTCCTCGTTTTTCAACAATAATGGGTTATTCGAACTCCACTTGTGGAGTTCCATTCCACCTGACTTTAATAAACGGATTAATTGGCTTTGAAGTTTAATGGCTGTAGATAAGTGTTCAGCACGACTTAGAATGTCATCTACATAAAAGTCTCTGCCTTCTGCTGCACCTAATGGATAGTTCTTTCTATCATCGTTGCATAGCTGTTACAACACTCTTGTCGCAAGATATGGTGAACACTTGGTCCCATAGATAACAGTGAGTAATTTAAAAACGTGTATTTTTTTCCAAATTATGATTTTTCTATAAAACGCACTGCAAATCACACTGATCAGGACTAACCTTAATTTGTTGGTACATCTTTTTAATGTCTGCCGTAAAAACTATAGTATGTTTCCGAAACGGCAATAAAATGGAAAATAAGTCATCTTGGACAACATATCCTGCATTCATTAAGCGATTGTCTAGACGATGTTGCTTCTGAAGCATTAAAAACAATGCGTAATTTTGTAGTATTATTATCCGGTTTATGAAAGCCAAGATGAGGCATAATGTATTTCGGAATTTCGTTAGTTGCCTGCATATGGCCTAGAATCTCATACTCGGTTAAGAATTCTCTATACAATTTCAAATACTCAGTTTCTCTTCTCAAATATTGCCAAAGAGAATTCAGTCTTTTAACTGCGATGCCCTTCGATTCACCTAAACACGGGAGTTCTTTTTTTAAAGGCATTTTAACGACATAGCGTTCATTGTCATTCCTGAAATGCGTTTTCATGAAATGATCTTCACAAATTAGGCTCTCATTATTTTCTACCCTTTCTACCTTGACATTTTCAATTTCCCCAAAACTCCTCAAAGTTGTGTTTAAATTTTCCATAATTAATCCACAATGAACAGAAGTTTCGTTTTCTATTGGAATATTCCCAGTAGCAATGAACTCAAACACAGTATTTTGCAAAATTATATCTGTCCCAGGGGGCCTTATCTGACCAAATCTTAATAGTTCGTAAAATATTTGTGCACCCAACAAAATATCCACAACACCTGGTTTATTGAAAGTGACGTCTACTAGTTTTAAATTATCTAACTCAAACGTATTAATGTCGAATTGTTTAGCAGGTGTGTAATCAGTAATATTCGAGACTTTCAAAAACTCTACTCCTTTTTCGAAAGTTCCGCTTAGATTCGCAATTTTTGTTTTTACAACCGAGTTTATAACAGACGAGCACTTATTCAAACCTGAAACTACTAGATTTATTTTTTCTTTCCTTAAATTAAGTTTATCATGGCAGTGCTTTGAAATGAAACATGACCGACTTCCATTATCTAGCAAAGCGCGCATTTCATGAAACATTCCGAAGTTATCCGCGATCATTAATTTTGCTGTGTACTCAGCAAAACCATTTCACTTGTTATGTAAAATCGAACAATTCTCTAGTCTTCGATAACGGACGATCGCCTGACTTTGCATTCTTTGGATCAAAATCCTGAGACATTAGATCTAATCCGACTGCCTTCTGGTTTTTTTCCCTCATGAATTAGACCTTTCTTAAAGTTTTCCTCTATGTGTAAATATGTGTGATGTCGCTTTTTGCAAATGGAACAATTTGAATTAGAATAACAGTTATTGACCTTAGGGTGATTGAGGCAGTTGAAACATAATTGATTATTTTTCATGGTCTAAATTCTTTTATTAACATGTATATTTTTAAAAATGGGACAAAAATTAAGATAAAGATTCTCGTTCGATTTGCAAATAATACATTTCGAAGTTTTAACTTCTGACATAAATTATTTAGAAATCTTTTGTGGACTGTATTCATTTTGATATTTTGAGGAATTGTTTCTAAACTGCGGATGTGAAATCACATTAGCTTCGGTTTTACACTTATTTTTTGATGATAAATAAATAACACAGCATCTCGATAACTCTCGTGGTACAAACCAGGACTCGCCCTGATTTACACCTATGTATATTTGAAATTCACGATCTGATGAGTTAAACATTTTGTCGGAAGCCATGAATTCCCACACTCCCTTGAAATCGCTCACTTTTCTTAATGGCAATAATAATCAAATACTGGGCTTAATCTGAACGTAGCTTTCGTTTGGAAGTTTTTGTGTCCTACGAAAGTTATTTATTACCTCTTGTGGAGTGGATTGAAATTCTTTTAACACAATTTCTTTAAGCTTGTCATAATTACTTAGGTCATCCTCACTCAAATATACCCTTAAATTAGTAGCGTTTTCGCCTAATATATTTAACAAAGTTTCTAATTTAAATTCATCCGGAACATTTTTTTTTCAAGCTCTTTTAAGTGATGAGAAAAAAAGATTATACGACTCTGCACTCGAAGGAACCGGAATAGTTAATGTTTTAATACTTTTAATTAAATTTTCTAAATTGCATTTTGATAACCCAGAATCGCAATATGTTGCTGCTTCCCTTTAGCGCGGTGTTTTTTTTTCCTCAAAATCAGTGAGTTCTAAAAGTTTTTCTAACTGAGCTAATTTAATTTTTTCTAATTCTTATTTTACTTCTCTGTCTACTATCTCCTGCGCTTCACGTTTTTCTTTGTCAATTTTCTTCTGAATAACTGACTCAACAGAAACTTCATAATTAGTTTTGTAAACATCTCTTTGGTCAATTAACGTTCTTAAATAAACAACTTTAACACTCTTAGGAATACTTATATCAAGTTCTTCAGCAACCTGAATTAATTCACTCTTTTTTAACTTATTTAAGATCAACATAATTACAATTGAGAAGAGAACCTGAGCATTTATAAACCAAAATTATTAAAAACGATAGTATATTCTCAAAACCGGAAGTAGATTTACAGAAACGAAAGTAAAAACACTATTTCAATATTACCGAAACCGAAAGTTACTCACAGTTACCGCTTGGAACCAATATTGGAACAACTCCTCTTGACCAATTGTAGAGGCATATAGACACGTGAAGAGGAATATAGAACACAATAATCACTTCTTTTCACAATCAATATTTATTGGCGGACGGCCTTTCTTCCTATTCCTCGTTTCAGCGTTCTCTCTCTCTCCTTTTCACATTGATACAAATAAAAAACATTAAACTCTTTCAACCCAAGAAAACGCCATCTAGTGGCGTGTGCAAAGTCTTTTTGAATTCATTCCATCTTTTCGGAATGTTAGAATTTTTTCCCATTCCTACAGAGATCTCTTACTTTTCGGTATCATGTCGACTCCTTCCTGCCCGTGGTCACTTGCATCGTTAAATCTGTCGGGGCTTTAAGTCTTCCCATTTGGCGTGGAGTGGAAGTTAGGAAAGGGGGTGCCATCTCAGGTATCATTTTCGTCACATGAATGAAGTTCAAAATTACGAGGTCCGTCACCAATAGCAGTCATGTTGCTTCTAGTGTGACGTTAATAAAACTAAATTAAAGACATCACTTCTCGGCGAAACTCGTTATAAACAGCGTGGAAATTTGTTTCTGGTCTAGGCCACAATATTATTGAGTGCGAATATCTAAATATGCAGAAGTTAGTTGTGTCTTAATTAAATTGTTTTGTGCGAAAATATATTGCAAACCAGTGCTCTTTTTGCGACACGAATGTTCAATTTGCTTTAAATTTGAAAATTCAAAGAAAAGTAATTTTAATTCAGATCCTGAATTAAAATTACTTTTAATTGAAACATCAGGAAACTCAACTTACTGTTTCGAATTCAGTTGTAAATAATGAGATTTTATTGTGGTGTATTAAAACAGAAATTACTGGTCGTCAATCGTCATATACAATTGTTGCAATGTTTGATAATAGGAGTCATCAAAATTTTATTAAAATAAATTTATCTAGAAGGTTCGGATTAAAATATCTGGGGTCGTAAACATTAACGATGCATTCATGTGGAGCATTAGATCATAGATTGCAAATTTGCCGTTGTGAGGAGTTGAGATGACGGTATATTTTGGACGAAAGTGAAGTAGTTATACAGAGGCGTTGGAAACCGATGAGATTTCGTAAGCAAAAAAAATAATTTTCCCAATGTGAGGTGAGTGTTGAAATGGAGAATATAGTGGGATTTGCTTTAACGTGTGGGTACGGTGAAGCTTTCGTAGAGAATGAAATTTCCTTGATTGTGGGGATCGATTTTTTGTGGAGTTTGACAGAGGGTTTCAAAAGTTTGTTAGTCGCTGTGAATGATCTTTTAATGAACTTGAAAGATTTTTGTAAGGAAAATGTGTAGATGTGAATGAATCCACTTCGGTATCTTTAGCTTTGGATGATCAAAACTGTGTCAGCTGAACTCGGACTTTTTTGAATTCTAGAAAGTTAAGGTATTGTGAACAAAGACACAGAATGTGAATGAAATGGAGCAGAAAATAAATTGAGGAATTTAATGATTGAATGAGATTTGTTGGTGGAAGATATTGTGTGAAGTTTCTGTGAAAGCCAGGTATGTGGGAGAAGTTGGCTAACATTACAGAAGTGATCCTAAAACGTTTTGACGTTTTGATTAATAGGTTTGGGAATAGCATGTTTTTTTTAGGATTATAAAAAGTTACTGATGAGTATCATAATGAAGGTATTGCTTAGAAATAATTGTAGGATCGTCAGATGTTGGGTAATTACCTGTCATTCGATTTATCCCATCATGCAAGAACATCGAAAGCTGTGGAAAAATCTTAAGTTTGGCATCGAACAAAGAAAACAATGTGATTACAAGATTTGTATCTCCGTCCAATGTTTTGGGTTTGGCTTAGGATCCAGGTGTGGACAACATTTCTTTCAATATAAGGGATCTGGAAATTTGTGAAAAAAAAAGCAGAAGTGCTTTAAAAAGATTCTTCGTGTAGAAGGCCATATATTTAATCCTATCGATTTTTTTGGATCTTTCGTCATAAAATTTAAACGCTATTTTCTAGATCTAGTTGCTTATTAAAGACTTCCATCCTAATGGATCATAAATGTTCTCATAAAAACTAATCACTAAAAATCTCACTTTACCTCAGTGCCTTCCAGCTTAGTTGTCGGTACAAAATTAAAACCTATGGTTATTTTTAAAAGAAAGATGCTGCCGAAATGCAATTTTCCAAATGCTGTTTTCATTCATATTTTCGAGAAAGGATAGATAAACGAAAATAGCATGAAATTGCTGATAAGAAATGTTTAGCAAAAGCGTCCTGCTGCCTTAAAAATCCAGAAAGTCTTAGTTTGAAATATGTTCAGATCCCATCTAAAGAAGAAATAGATGAAAGAGTGTAACACAAACATGTCATCTAATCCATGCGGATTAAAGTCATTAATTCAACCTTGGATATGTATAGTGATAAACTATTCAAAGGAAATCTAAAACGAAGAGGGCTACGTGGATGTTAGAAGGTGAGAAGTATTTTGAAAAAGAGGCCAAATGCTTCAAACAAGTATAGAAATAGTGTGTGAGTGAATAATAAAAGTAAAAGCATGGAATGAAATTAAATCAGACTTATAATTCAAAAGTAATTTTGAAGATGTAGTAAATCTAACAATCTAAATAGAACAGAAGATAATTACTTTTTTATGGATCAAAGTAAAAGAGATGGTGAAGTCGAAACAGAATTCGATGATATGCCTGCAGATATAACGGAAGATGAATCTGAACTTATGTTACCCGATAAAGAAAAATTGTAAGTTTGTAATTTTTGTAAAACATACAGCATATGTGCTGATACAAATAGAAATTTAATTTTTTTGCTCATATTTTCCTTATTTTTATATCTGTCATTTTTATGTTCGGCATATAATGCGCAACCGTATAAGTTTCGATGTCATTTTTTGTATTAAAAAGGAATATACGATATATTATTAACGACATTCGTACATGATGCTTTCGCGTTATGGAAATTAATGTTTTGAAAGTAAAACGCGAAAGTCATTAAGAATTAGACTTAGGTCATGGCTGACCCATAAACTTCAGTCATGTTATTCATAATTTTTATGATAATACAGACGGAAAATAAAGAGTTTTTTTATGATTAATACAATGATTTTTAATGAAGGATTTACTAAATTTAGCTTCTAGAATATTATATAATAGGATATTTAGTTAATAGGAAATTGTCTTTTAAAAAAATTAAATTTCTAATTGCAGAATACATATTTTAAGATTTTGGCAGATTGTACAAAATGAAATATAAAAATATGTTTTAAATAACATATATTTTAATTAATCTAAGTCTGATAATGTTCCTACAGATTAATAAGATATTAAATCGCAATATAAAAACTAAATATACATGATATTTTACTTGCATTATACTATATTTTCTCGAAACACTTTGCACAGAATGCTATAATTTTTGTTTATTTTTTTTGCTGTGCATAATCCACACTCAAAATTTGAGAATTTTCACACATAATATTTGTTTTATTGTCTTTGCATTGATCTACCTGATAATGTTTTCACTTGTTTTAAACTTCTGACGGACATGGGCGGAAAATTTCTGCTTCTTTCGCAATATATTTCACTCTTAGCTCCTCTGTTCAGTTTCTAACCTATTGTGTCTGTAAAAATTATCCTTACATTAATAGCCAGATCTAAAATATTGGGGGGGGGGAAACAGGCATAAGCCAACGCCTTGATGCAGATTTCCCGGAATGTTTTCTTGCCATCTGATCTACAACATTGACTCCGAATTTTGTGGAATTGTAGAAATTTATAATTTCAGGAGTTTTCTTCTCATTTTGAGTAAATTCTAATGAAGAATGCAATGTGCTAAGAAGAAGTACATTTTTGTGTTTTTTACATTGGTAAGAAACAAAAATGGTGTTATTGTGTGTCATGAAGGTTGTTGAATATAACTTTTTTTTTGTTTTCTTCAAGAATTTCGGAACTTCTCTTTTTGCTCTATTGATTAATCTGACATAGCTCAAAACATTTTATTTCAGGCTTTCTACAAGTTTTAGAGATTTAAAAAAACTGTCACTAGTTATACTTTATCCTGTTTTGAGAAAAGGCTGTACTAACCTAAGAAATGCATTTTCACCAACACTTAGATCATTTGATTTGGAATAATTTTTTTCTAAGTATGGAATTGCGTTGATTATGTATTTTGAGCTCACATTTTCAGCCAACCAAAATTTGATGCCAAATTAGTCAGGTTTGTTTGGCACAAATTGCTAAAGTCTAGAGCACGTATTTGACGGAAAGAGTTGCTCATCTATAGTATTGTTTTCTCCTGGTTTCTAACACATCAGACAATTTCCTATGAATGTATTCCAAACATCTCATATTAGTGCAAATTCATCATCTTTCTATCTATTTGATCTTGAAATTTTGAAATCAAAACGCGTATATAGCATGATTTCTAGAAGTCTGTTCCGGCTCATTGTTGAAGGGGAAAAAAAAGGCCCCATGTAAAGATTTCCTCATTCGAGAAGGAAACTACGTCAGATTTCTTACCCAGATCACACATTTTTTAATATCTCCGAATCTTCTGAATAGTCCTGTACTTTGTTAACTATTTTGATCTTAATATTTTGACTTTCTTGTCTCAAATTCATTTTCAAGTTAAAATTCCCCCCCCCCATCCCCAGAATACCTTGCCCTCGACTTCTCAGTTTTATGCATTTTGTACTTTTCAGATAGTTCACCGAAAGACTTGAGCGTAAGATCGATTTCTCTCAGGATAATAAAATTTTTTATTGATCCAATTCTCATTTTTAATGAAGAAGGAATTTTTTGTTGAATTAAGCATTGATCTACCTTTTTTTTTAAAGAAATGGGCACAAAATGACGTAAGTTTGTTTTAAAGAAGTAAAACTGTTACTCTGAGATAAATTCAAAGCAGTCATGCTAAGCAAAATTTTCTCTTTTAGAATTAGATAATTTTGTGGACTACTATGATATATGAATAAATTAAATAACTCATGGTTTGAACCAAACATTATTGCTTTTAATGTAAAAATATAATTACATGCAAGCGAAGCGATCGAAATTTTACAAAACTCATAATCTTCAAAAAACATTCTAAAGTTAAAAAATGATACCAATTTTACAACAAAACGAATAAAGGAAGATGATAAAATATAAAAATAGTCAATAAATTATGACAAATTTTGACAATATTCTTTTTACATATTAAAATAATGGTTGACGATAAAATATTAAAGTAGATACATTATTAAAACTATTGAAAACATTTTTATACATCAAATGTATGTCTGATAATGTAGAAAAATATAACTATTATTCCAACACAAAATAAAATAAATCCTTACAGCATGAGTTTACGTATCAAAGATTTTCATCCGATATTGCCATTCTTAAACACGATTTACCTGTAAAATAGGACGTTGTTGGATATATTTTTTACGTATTCTTCTCACAAAATACCTAAGGTAAACTTCTATGAAGTCCGATTTTTGGAACAACTTGGAACTTTTTTGTAAATGCCCCAAAAGTACGAAAAATACTCAGAAATGACTATCCTCATAGGTTATAATCTACTTAAACCCAACTTATTTTTTAATAACATTTTTCTTCATTCTAGTAGACATCATTAGTTGCAAAAAAAAAAAAGATACAAGAGCTTTATGAAAAGAGAGAATCTTCTAGGAACAATTAAACTGAGAAGATATGAATTTATGAAAATTCAGTCATTATGCTCTCGATTTCAAATATGTTTGCCTCCATCTCGGTAGCATTAATACATCACATTTATATCTACATTTTATTATACCCTAGAGCAGGGATGTCGAACCAATGGCACGCGACACAATATTTTGGGCACGCCACCGATCACAAAGTTCACTATGAAGCATATTACGAATGAACATTTGTTATTGTAGTTACATCATGGCCTACAATTGCTAATGACGCATAGTTTGTTTATGCATAGCATAATAGTCAATTTCGTTGACACAACTGTATTTTAAAGTTTTTTCGTGTTATATTTACGATTTTTAACTGTTATTTAATATGGCTAATTCAGGAGAAAAAAAAAAGAGTTCAAGATAGTAAGTGTATCAGAGAATTTCAAACTTGGTGAACTGAAAAATATGGCATGATTAGTAAAGGAGACAAGGTAGTGAGTGATTTATGTTCTGAAACAGTGGTATGTAGAACATCGTCTGTAAAACGGCATTTTGAAACAAATCTCAAATTCGTTAGTCTAAAAAGCGAACCAGAGCAGAAGGAATTAATTGTAAGTGCAATGAAAGACCGAAATAAACTATCAAAGCCTATAATTAAATATGTTGGCAAAAATTGTCATACGAGCGATGCAAGTTACTCGGCTGCAAATGTCATTGCTTGGCATAGTAAACCTTTCCAAGAGGAAGAGTTTTTAAAGGAAGCTTGGTTAGCATTCGCGCCTTCACTTTTTGATGATTTTGATAATAAAGATAATTCTACGCATCTAAGATACTCCTATCTAGAAATATAATAGAAGAAAGAATCTTAAAAATGGCTGGAAATGTAGCAGATCAACAAAAAATTGACATTAACTCCGCTCCTTTTACATCGCTATATCTTGACGAAAGCACTGACGTCACTAAATCTGCCCGTTTCGCTGTTTTTGCTTGATATTGCGTAAGCAACGTCATTAAGGAAGAATTAATTGTAATAAAATCGTTGCTAACAACTACAAAGGGCACAGATATTTGTATGGCCTTTAAAAATTCACTTGCTGAGAAAGAAATTGATTTGAAAAAAATTGTTTCAGTAACAACTGATGGTACTCCAAGTATGTTGGGCAAATATAAAAAATGGTTTCATAAGTTTATTTAAAAAAAACGCATGTTATTCTATTCTTGAATTCCTCTGCATTATTTACAAACAAAACCTGTGTGCTAAGAGTGGTTTAACATCTCTTGATAATGTAATGGCGGTAGTCACAAAAATATATCATTTTGTCGCAGGCTTTAAATAAGCGAAAGTGTGATGCTTTTTTAAAGGAAGTCACCTCGGTGTATAATGGCTTACTGATGTATAATAATGTTCGCTGGTTGAACCGCTGGAACGTACTTCAAAGATTTGTTGATTGCTTAGAAGAAATCGGACTGTTTCTGAAAAATGAGGGGGAAATTGAACAATATCCACAGTTATTGGATGTTATGTGGTTTTCAAAATTGATGTTTTTTACATACATATGCCAACGTTTTAATGAATTGAACGTGAAGCTTCAATGTTGTGATATAACAATTATCGCGTCATGATAGATCTCATTCGAACTTTAGACGCTAAAGTGCATGTTTTCACACATACACACATATATACATAGGAACAATATTATTACAAGAAACTACAAGTATTTTCCAAACTTGAAAAAAAAAATTCAGTGATTTAGATATGTATGAGAAACCAGGTGAAGAAACGGTCACTAAAAAATTTATTTCTGTAATTGTAAATTGTCTGTAGCTGATTGATTTCCAGTCTAGTTTAATATGGATTCAAAAATTTATTGATACAAGAAAATAGTTGGAATTAATTGAAACAGAAAGATTGACAAGCAATATAAGTAAAAACGCCAATAACAAAATTTTGGAAACATGGAATTCCTTACCAGACACATTTATTTGTTTGAAGAAACTGTCTCGTGCTATTTTAACCATATTTTTTATCTACCAATGCCTGTGAGTCATTATTTTCAGAGATGAATAACATTACAGACTCGCTTAGAAACCGTTTGACAGATGACTCCAGCATGCATCCTGCTAAAAGTAACATCTTACAACCCTAATATACGTTATTTGTCATTTAATCTGCAACAACAGAAGTCACACTAATGTTACTTTAATTTGAATTACGCTAATTATTGAGACATTGCAAAATGGATTTTTTTTGCAGTAAATAAAGTTTTGAGTTGATAGTATACAGTATTATTATTTTCCCAATAATCACAAAGTCAAAATTTTTTGACGGCAGGTTTATGACCTCATTAAACATTTTTTTTAGAAAAAATGGCACGTTGATACATAAAGGTTCGCCACCCCTGCCCTAGAGCCTATAAGATGATGATATAAGCTGATTGAGCTGAAAAAAAAGTTAAGAATTTTTCGTCCATATTAAAAAAAAAAAAAGTTCACGTTTCATTCCACTGAGCGACGGCTGTTGATGTTCCTGTCATCGACTTTGCTGAAGTTTCCAGATACGGGCGAACAATTCCTAAACCCAAAGATAAT
>BMAW01006315.1:0-38989 GCA_019974015.1 Nephila pilipes | reverse complement strand
AAATTCTTCTTATAAACAATTTTTTGAATCAGAAACACCAAAAAGGAAAGGAGAGGATAATGCGACATGAGTCACACAAAATTTATGAGTGAGAAAAATAGATATTTTGAAAAGTATAATTTTAATGTAAATCAATTTGTTTGCTTAGTAAACGTATCTTTATCAGATAAATACTAAATTGGTTTTTTAAGACTTGCTACAGTCTAGAAATATTGATATATTGATGTCAGTAGAGTACAATGTTTGTAACTTATTTGATGATTTCTGATTTTTGAAATAGACGTTTATGGTGTTTTCAAATTTTTGCTACATTTTCTGAAAGAATGATGAAAAAATTTTCTGAATTATTAAAAAAAAACATCAAATTAAATCTTAAAGACTTTTTCTAACCAGAGATTAAGGAATCTTTTGAAATGTAAATAACAAAAAGCTTTCCTTTCCTTATATATAACATTGCATTTATTTGGCTTTATTAACAAACCTTAACCTCACAAAAGCTTTCGGAAACATAGAGATTTTGTCCAGAATGATTTTTATCGCTTTTTTATGCTTCAAAAGTTGTCGTATTTTCCCGTGCAGACTCTTTGATGATCCCAGTAGATATTCTATAAAGTAACTTTATTTTCCTTTTTATTGAACTCTGCAATGATTCATTTTTTTATGAAAAGAAGAAGGCGAAAGAAATGATCAAAGTTATTCGAGACGTTTCTCAGTCACCACTAACAATTTACTAAATAAGAATATATTCATCATTTTTTTTGCTGTTCGGACAATGTACAACGACTATTCTTTTCTAAATTTCTTACAAGGGGAAATCCGAAAGCATTTTTTCTGAATGAATTTGTATTCATTTTAAAATTCAGACAATATAATAGGCTTTGTTTGCATCTGATTTTGTTTCAGATGTGGATTGTATTGGATGAATTGTTTTACCATTTATTACTGCACTAGGTTACTTATTAAGAATAACATTTCTGGGATATATAATTTTCTTAAAATAAATACCGATTACTATCGATTCTGTTGCATCTTCACAATAATAACAAAGATTGTCACCATATTTGATGATGTTTTTTCCAGATCAAGTATTTTTTTGTGCATGTTAACAATGCATGGGCAATTTTTTTTTTTTTTGCATTTTTGTATGAGCGTGTTCAACATTAGAGATATCGACATAAGTTATTCATAATAGGCTACGCTGTTACATGTAATTTTGTTCGCTAATCTATCTAAGAAAGTGCGGTAAAATGAGGAAAGAAATAGGTTAATTATCCAATGTTCCGTTGGATTTATGTCACCACTTAATGTCTAAGATTATCTATCTTCAGCTAGTCTAAAATAGTGGAAATTGTAAATATGAAAAAGTAACTGTTTTAAGTATCCTGGGATCTGTACTTATTTACGGTATATATATTTTTCCAATTAATTTCATTATGTAATTTGACTGAACTGGAAAATAAATGGTTGAAGATTCTTTATTTATTGACCTATGAAGGATTTGATGTAAATCAATTTGCTCGATATAATCTGTCATTATCCGATTTTAGAATATTCTTTAGCACTTTTTCAAATTCGTAAATTTTTGAGCTTTATTCATGTTATTAATACGAGGTGTTGATATTAAAACGAGATTATCAGCTGCTACAGATGTACGCATGTGCAAATGCCAAGAACTGACAGCTCCTTAACGTGAAACCTTTTTCTGGAATGCACTTCTTAATTTCTGCAAGCAAATCCAATAGCTGTAGTTCCGTTGCAACATTATAATTATTTTTTTTCCTGCAGTCAAAATGATAGGTGTAAAATAAAGCAATGACTGTTGAGAAGTTTCATATGAAACTTTGAAAAAAAACCCACTGAAACTTATAATCAATTGTAAGAAGTGTATAGCGATGAATGTTATCGCGTGTACTTTTTTTTTAAAATGCGGCGTTTTCATGATGACCCAGGAGACGTTGAAAATATTAACGCCTGAGTCGCCTCCACGTCAAAAACGAATGGCAATATCGAAAATCGCAATTTGTTCAATGTGAACGTTGGCTAAATATTCACGATTGGTGAGGATTGTAGGAATTGACAAATATTCGTAAGAAAATTTTCGCAACAATTTTAACATAGCAAAAGTGTGCGCCAAAAATAGCTCTAAAAACTCGTTTGAACAAAGTTGCAAAATGTTTGAATCTGAAATTGAATGTCAGAAAATGATCCCAAACACATAGGAAAGGATAATAACGTGCGACGAATCGTGGTTTTGCTTTTATGTTCCTGAATACGAGAAACGAAGTGCTAATCTATGCATTGAAAGAGCCATCAGCAGCAAGAACTGAAAAGTCGCTAAAATGAAAATTCAAAGCAATGATGATTGATTATTTCCGATTTTCATGGATTTTGTACTTTACAGGTCTCTAAAGGTCAAACTGTAATCAACATTAATATTTCACGTTCTTCCTGAACTCGTGAAAGAATAAGGAAAAAAACTGAAATGGAAGGACAAGTCATTCCGCTTTGTCTGTCATGAGGTTTCAAGCCAAGTACAACATCTAATGTTAGACCTCGCCTTATTTATCGGACCTTGAACGGCACAACAAAAAAAAAAAAAAAAAACCTGAAAACAAGAGAATAATTTGAAATTAAATTGATATTATAGAGAGCCATGTTGATAGGAATAAAAAAAATTGAAATATGAAGATTTATTTAGCGAAAGCAGTCGTTTAATGATTGAAAGATAAAGCTCGGTTTATTAATGAAAATCAATTTATTATTTTAAGAGGCAATCAGACGTGTTGAAAGTGACAACCTTTTAAAAAACTTCAAAGGTTAGAATTTAAACGTACAGCATATTCAATGACAGCTATAATTTGAATATTAATTGCTTAGATTGCGTAAAATTGTTTTTAACGAGATAAGAGTTCTTATAGTTTTTTTTACAACGCAACGTTATAAATTTTTGGAATACAAGTACTATTTATGAATCCTTAACATTGCACTTTATTTTATGAATATTCGAAGCAAAAGCATCGTGCAAAGCCTTTTTTTAATGCTCGCTCATGCAGTTTTACTGTAAAACTTCGGAATAATTTCAATTACGCTTCTGAAAACCATTTCTCTATGTAAGCAGTTTTTTTTTATATATATTTTTCTGTAAGTTAAAGGAAAACGATTATTGAAAATGCTAATTTTAATATATATGACTGCTTAATTAATAAACTAAACTTTTACCAAAAATTTATTACATTAGGACGAAAACATTTTAGCGTGATTTTTTTTTCTAAAATTAGGCTTAGAGAAGCAAAACTCGCGGCCCGTGTAACAGTTTCCTTCGATTATCCTCCGTCCCAACTAAATTTTCCGATATTAAAATTAAAGGAAACGATAAACTATTAAACTGAATATATTTAAGCTAAATGTAATTAAAATTGAAGCAAATGATAAAAAATTGAAAAGTGATCTTGTACGCTACAAGTGATCCACCTAAAAGAAGAACCCTTTCGGTGGCCAGAAAATGGCTGCCTCCTAGCTGTCTTAAAATTCTAAATAATATTATTCATGTTCACTCATATCTTGATTCCAGTTTACATATGATTTTAGGTAATACATTAATCGATAAGTGAATAAAATACTTAATTTTTATATATGTTTCACTTCAATCTAATAAGAAAATTGAGGGAAATTTATTACGACATATTTTTGAAAATTGTGTTCATTGATGGTGAAAGCAGGTATCAGACATATATTACATATATTTTATTTCAATCCCATAAAAATTCAAGAGAAATTTATTATGACATATTTTTGAAAATGAAGTTCGTTACTGTGAAAGCAGACATCAAAATATATACGCAAAAACAAGTTGCATTTTTAAAAAGTGGTCAGGTACGGTATTTTTGGGTTAAATAAAACAATACTCCCATGGGTGGTTAATAATAAGATAATATGGCAATGTTGTGTAAGTTTATGTAAAAAAACAGCTTTTATGGAACTTTATATTTTACTTCAGTACATTTTCATCACCTTTGTAACTATATTCAAATTGCAAATAGCAATTTTTAACTACGAGAATTAAAATGAATTTCAATCATCTGTTTTTTTTTTATCATTTTACGTTTTATTAAATGATAAAGATAATGATATACGTATTATAAAATGATTGATTGCACATTTATTTTAAACCGATAATAAAATATTAATCTTTAACCACCTGATTTTAAAATTTGATACTTAATTCTCTTCATCATTTGATGTTTAAATATATAAAAACCTTTCAAAGAGTATATTATTCTAAAATAACTTTATTTTAACCTTTGTGTAGCCCGTTTTTATGCTGTATAAATTCATGTAATTTTAAAAAGTTAATTTGCTTAGAACTGAAGTGAATGCTTATTAAAATTTTTTAAGATCCTTTACTCTGTTTTTATTATATTTTTAATATTCTAATTTAATCAGATATATATCTTTCTCTTGCGTAGACATTTACTCCCCCAAAAGTCATAGCATTAACTATAAAATGCAATTGTCTTAACATCGTGACAACAGCGGCTTTTTTTTTATTCGATTAAAATCCTTCTAGATTAAATTTCTTTGTCTTCCCTGATAAATTGTCATTTTGCTCAGTTTTATTTGTAGAGGTTATTTTCGAATAGCTCTCTTCTTTAACTGATACTCTCTTGTTTATTCCGTCTCTTAATTATAATTTTCGGTGGCTGACTAATTCATGTGATGTGCAACCGATTGCTCTCTTTTTTCTTTTCTATATTCATCGATATTCTTTGCTCATCGGCTATCTGCAAGGTGCTTGACTACTCTAACAATTTTACTCTGATAGTTACTTAAATTTAATCACGAAAGATATATTTTAATTAATTATGAAAATGAGAGGATAAATAAAATTTAAAAATAATAGGAAATCTCTTAACTTAGGGCACAACCATTAAAATTTCATATTTTTGTGATACAAATTCGATTCGGCTTAGCTAATAATTTTCCTTCGCTTCCATCTTTTGAAAGGTAGAACAATTTAAGGTATTTTTTTCCGTTAAAAAGTTGCTATTATTTAATGATCTTTCATGATTTTTTTTTCAGTTTGAGAGTTAATTTAATTTTAATAACGACCTTACTTGCATTTTATGTGCTATCTTGGGCGATATATATTTTAATTGGTCCAGAATGGAAGTGTTGCTTACATACTTTTTCTCTCTGATGAAAATTGTATTTTTTTTTTTTTTTTAAATGAAAGACATTATCTAATACTTGATAAATCTAAATTAAATCCTTTTGCTCGTATGTCTTATAGCGGAAATTATTTGTGTGCTAAGTTGTTAGTGAAAATCCTTGATTATTTTGTATTCTAGCGAAATATAGACAAATGAATATATACCCAAGTGCCATTGAATTAGGGATAAACAATGCTATGCAAACTGCATAGCGCTGCGGCTCATTTATGCGCAAGTGAGGGCTCTGTGGTAACTGCATATATAGCTAGTTCTGTGGTTGTTGTTATTTTGGTCGTTTCTTTTATCAGTATAGGTAAAACTTCTTATTTCGACGCCTTTTCATCTTGGACAAATAGTAGACTCTCGACGCATGGGCCATTAAATTTCCAACATCGTCAGACAACTAAAGTTTTCAAGGTCGATAGTGTCAAGAGTATACCTACAATATGTAGATAGTAGGAAAAAAAAACAATCGATGGGGCAAACTGCAAAGGACAATTGGTCTTGAACGAGCATGGAGGGAGACAGCTCAGTCGCAGCCAGAGAAGTGAAACACTAGCTCAAATTACTACTCAATTGAATCAGGGTGTTAGTCTTACAGTCTGCAAACATACTGAGCTACACTCTTCACCGTATAAGCTTCAGGACTCATAGACCTACGAGAGTACCACTGTTTAATACACGACATCGGATTACACGTCTTGCTTGGGCAAGAGAACACAGAGAATGGGCTCTAGAGGACTGGAAACAAGTAGCCTGATAAGTCTCGATTCCGAATACTTCACGCTGATGGGAGGCTGAGAATACGGTATCAGGCTCATGAAACCATGGATCCTGCATACCAAGGTGAAACTGTGCAAGGTTATGGTGGCTTAATCAAGGTCTGGGCTGGTTCCTTTTGTCAGTGTTTGGGAGATCTTTGATACTTGTTCCAACTTCCCTCAATGCGATTCGGTACGTAGAGTTGCTGCATCTCCACCTATTTATGCTGTATTCTCATCTACATGGAAATGAATTATTCCAGCAAGACAATTGCATCTTTCACAGGTCCCAGTTGGCTACTACATGGTTGGATGAGTATTTCTCTGTCTTCTCTGTCATGAATTAGTCACCCAGAAGCACAGACTTAAATTCGATTGAGCATCTTTAAGATGTTTTGGAGAAAGGTGTGAAAACTCATCACACGATACCAGAAATTTTAACTGAAATATGGACTGCTAGATCCGATATTTGGCAAGCCATTCCTATAGAACATTTCCAGAAACTTGTTGAATCTATGTCTCGTCGTGGGGCAGCCTTTACCAAGGCCAGAGGAGGCCCGACTCGGCATGAACTTGCTATCCATAAGTCAATGGTGCTTCAATGTACATTATTGAGTAGATTGTACGCATTTATTGTTTTAATGAAGTATTAATTTTTGCTAATGCTAATAAAAATACTGTTAGGGAAATAACGATAAAATTATAACTATTATCAACATCATAAAGAGAATTCATTGTTTTTAAACTAAGTGGACAGGAGGTAAATTCCATAAGTAAGCACGGCTCCGAGGAAACTCAATACTGTTAATCTTCTCATAGACACAATTTTCCAGATTGTTAAACTGATTGAAGTTGAAGTAATTTTGGATATTAAGTGGTGACATAAATCTAGTGGAACATTGGGAACTACGTAGTATATTTCTTCCTTAATTTTATCTGCATTTTCTGAGACGGAGTTTGCAAACAATATGACTAGGAATAATGTTGCTAAATATGATCCACAAATGATACTGATATTCAAAAAAGAGAAATATCCTTTTCCAGTGAAAATAAATACATGTAAGAAAGTTTTACTTATGCATTGTAGCATGCATAAAAATACTTGATCTGAATACGTGTCATCAAATGTTGACACAATTTTCGTTATTTTATTGTGTAGATTCAAAAGCATCGTGTAATCGGTACTTTTTTGAAGTTGTTCAATATATCCCCAAAAGGATATTTTTAATAAATAGCACATTGTACAATAATAAATGGCGAAACAATTCATCCAAACATAATTTATATCTGAGATGAAACTAAATATATAAATGAACAATACGGTTGTATTATTAGGAATTTTCCAGTTATAAACAAATTCATTCAGAAAAAAATTTCTCATAAATTCTTCTTCGGTGAATCTATCAGCGACGATATAAGACGATGTCACTGTAATTACAATCGAAGAAACACTTAAAAGTAACACATATATTCTATTTTTCACTATAGTTTTATTACTTGTGAGATAAGGCATGGATATTTCTCGCATAATATTGGTAATTTTTGATAATTTTCTTCTCTTTAAGAAAAAAGTGAAACCTTGTATAATTCCAACAGCGTTTGTAAATGTGATTGACATTTTTGTAACATAAGTGCTATTGCCGCTGAAAAATCTGCAAGGTGAAAACAAAAACAAAATCTTGAAACATATGGAAAAGAAAAAAATCACTGTGGGAGTATACTGTATGATATTGCTGCAGTATCCATACTTAGATCTTGTATTATATCTAAAGCCAAATATCCATAATGTTAGAAATACAGGCTGTAAAAATCTTCCATATTGAGATGTTTTAAATTCTACATTTTCATCCGAGCTATGATTTGAATGTTTTTTCATAAATGTATTGGCTTCACTGTTTTCTAGTTCAAAATGCCTAACATTCTTCATAAGTTCTACTTCAGATAAGAAATTCGGATTCTTAATTCCTATTTGAAAAACTAGGATCATATAATGATTCTATCTAGGATCTATGATTCTATGAAAATTCTATCTCGACGTTAGAATTTAAAATTGTTATTCAGTCTTGACAACACTAGAAATCAATAGTCGTATGATGAAAAAGCAGCTTTTGTCAGGCGATTATCGATTTTTAGTTTGATTGATATTTAGATGCTCTCTTTTTCAAAATTTGTTTTGGTTACGAAATTAGATAATTGTCCAATCTTAGAGTTTTCCTTTTCTTACGTCACAACGTTTGCGTAAATGTAAAACATTTTTTTCAATAAAAAAACGAAGTCATTATTTTTGAGATATAAAAGGACTGTTTTCAAATACTTTAAATTGAAAATCAATGAAAGCTTTCAAAGAGAGCTTTTTTTGTCAATTCATTTATGTTTTGGTTTAAATTGTTCAGCGTAAAAGGAGTTAGCTAAATTAAATTTTCATTCTATTAAGTTTTAAAAAAAAATCTAGAAATTTATAAAATAAGTACTTAGAATTGTGCTGTTTTTAAAAAAGACCCGAAAGTTTTCCGTGTATTTATTAATAAGGATTTCTTTTAAATTAATCTATGATGAAAGTTAGTATGAAATATTTCTATAGAGAAAGGTTAAAATAATTCATCTTATTTTTTATTATCTAGCTTTAAAGAAAAAGGAAATAATTGTTTTTATTTAACTGAATAATTTCATGAAATAGGTAAAACAAATAGTATATCATCTTCAGATAAATGAAATGATTTAAGAACAATAATAGAAAAAATAATATTCACCAATTGCAACTGAATAATTCGCTGTTTATAAGCTGGATATTATTTATACTCACTTTCTTTTTATGCAAAATTCTGGAGCGCGAGCAAGGGTGCTAAAATCTTGTATGGACAATTTTCAGTATCAAAAGAAAACAAGAGTGATTAAGTGAGTGACTGTGGGGTTTTATGGCCCAAGAGCCAAAGTAGGCAATGCTGCGCCAAACATTTGTTAAAATCATGGTCTCTATTAGTAGGTCACCTGATTTTAATTTTTTGACTGACTTTGGTTCACCATCGATATCTTGCAAACATTTTTGTAGTGCGTACAGAGATATTGAACGCATTTCATTGTTGGGGAGCAAAATGATCAGAAAACGGAAATGTGTAGCAATGTCATTGACAGTTGAAGATGTGGGTGAAACGAGATCTTTACTCTGACACGAAGAAGTAGGATCCATAGAAGAAGAATGGAATTCATCCTGGTGAGCCTCTACCCACCATAGAGTCCAACGAGGGAGACAGTTGTTGGTCAACTTATATATGTCAGGCACGGTATTTACCTGGAAGTCATCCAAGATATAGCACTGCAGCATCAAGGCGAGAATCCATCGGAAAACCCAATGCATCCCTTATCTGCAGCACTAGCCCTACAGCAGTGTCTCTGCTGATGAAACCACAAAGAGACTTTCCACCAGCCGATTGACAGAAGCGGGCTCACTCCTGCCACCCGTTTACAGAGAAGCATGGGTCAAAGGGATCCCCAAGATTCCAATTTTCTTCTTAAGAGATGCCACCCATGGTAAACATGCGGGTTGGCAAGCCAACAGAAAAAAAAAAGAAAAGAAAAACAAAATGGAAAACAAAACGAATAGATACCAACATAGATGGAATAAAGGAAAAATATAACGAATCAAATATGAACAAAATGTTTCTGGTAATTGATATAGAAAAACTAAAGAATCTGTGACCTGGACAAAGAAGAAAATGGTAAAAAAAGAGAAAAATGTATTGACAAGAAGAAAAAGGATCGCTTGGGTATCCTGGGGGAGCTTCATCCGTGTTTACTAAAGACAATGAACCACATAGGAAAGAAAAAGGTCGCTCAGATCCGTACTTACCTGAAGTAGGTAAGCCTCTGAGGACAAAGAAAAGAAGGATCATAATGACTAACAATTCTAACTGCACCTTGACAAAATTTATATCACTGTCGTTGCTCAAAGGGATGGAGTTATGTTAATGAATTCATCTACAAATTAAGATTATTATTTTTGAAGTTAATTAACACTGTGAATTGAAGTTTTTGCTATTGTGGGTGTCATTTATTTCCATGTAAATGATTTCTCACCGCAAAAGGAGAAATTCTTTTTCAAATTTCATAAAATTCAAAATAGACTTCCAAATTGTGGTCATTTATAAATGGTTCCTTTCGAGTAAAGTATGTAATTTTCAAATGAAATATGTAAAAAGCTTTCAGCATGAAAAAATCGAATTTTTAAATACAGTTACGAAAAGAAAAAAAAAAAGGGAATTGTAACATATCAAAAAATTCCAAATTATTTCAATTTTTCGTGTCACAAACTCTAAAATCTAAATTTTCATTCAATTATATCCAACAGCTCAGAAAATAATTGAAACGAAAGGTCAACTTTGAAAACAACTTCTTAAAGATTCCATAAATCATTTTACAGTAATTAATTATCACTCTATTCATAAAAAAACAAAAACAAAAATAATAAACAAAAGTTTGAAAATGTTCGAGAGTGAAAAAAATGTTATGAGTTGTTTGATCTGTACAAGGTTCCAAAAATTTAGGAAAACTCGGGAAAAAGGCAATTACATCGCAAAAATAAGTTCATTTCATATAAATAGCGCCATATAGTTAAAAATAATACTGCTTCTGGATATATGTAAATTATAGTGGATTTGTTGTCGTTTAAAGTCATTCGACACACATCGAAAATAGGCTTTCAAAGCGTCTGTAGTTTCTGAAAAGAGAAAATTCCTTTACACAGTTTATGCAAACTGAAACTGCGTTGTGAAATTTCATGAAAGCCATCCTTTAGCCATGAATATTTGATATCAGTTATCTGAAGAATTACGATGACGTTCTATTGGGCAAACAGAAGCAGATCAGATGCTATCCTATGTAGTAAGATAGTTGTCTACAACTGCTTGCGCAGATGGCAGTTATTTGTAGCCAATGACAAGTAAACACAGAACCACTGTACTGACCCATCTTAGACTGGCTGGTATCCAGATCAGTATTATGCAAATGGCATCATGACAAACCATTTATGCAATTCAAAAAACTCGGTACTTAACTATTCCTCTCTTCTGAGCAGTTTATTTCTAAAAATAACGATAACAAAACACATTTGATTCCAAATCCAGCGACCACCTGTCACTTGCTGACTGCAAAAGATAATGGAGGAATGGTCAAAGTGGGTAGTTAATTGTTTTACTGATTGTCATTTGTAGGTAGCATATAACCAATCAATAGTCTTAATTATGCCTTAAAAGGGAACAATCTTTGTATTTATGTATTATTCCCAGAATTTTTGTGGTTGAGGGAAGAGGTCACCCTTCAGTTTGTGTAAAAGGAATGCGTAAAATGATATCAGGTGTAAATTGCATTATCTCTTACTGATTAGAGCAGGAGTGTCTAATCCGCGGCCGGCGGGTCGTATGTGATACAAGAAAGGAACACGGAGCGAAAAAAATATCAATACCCACTTCAGGAAAATATAATATCAGTTATAATATCAGGAGACCTTGTGGTAAATTACCTCTTTTGAGTCAAGTCCTTTCCCCTCTCCATCTGCCACGTCTAAACTTTGGAAGTCAACATTAGTGATTTATCAGCACTGACGCAAATGGCTAGAAATGGATAACATCGGGTGGGGGCACATTTAGTGGTAAGCGTTCGTTATCTCTTTCACAACAGAGTCTTAGTCTTCTTTTAGATAAGGCAGCATAATCGATTCAACTCAGTTGCTTTTCAATTAGTTGATAAGCCTGGAGACATTAGAATTGAATATTGTCCGTTATGTCGACGCAACAAGAGGCGATTAGAATGGGGGCGATATTTGAGCTTGGTGGATAGCCATCTGAAGGTGTATGAATTGACTGAGGTGATGAGAGAACAAGCGATTCCTATTTAAAACTAATATCAGTTATATTCTCTGTCATCCTATTTACCTGCTGAGAGTCACTTAAACAGTTATGAATTGTGAGTATTTCTGTAAATTGAGCGAAGAAAAAAAATAGTTATTGACTCATCGGTTCTTATTTTCTGATTAAGGCAGATAAACGCATTTTTAAATTCACTATTGGATCTTCCTTTCGAAATTCTTGCTGTTCTTTTATTAAAATAAATATTATCTTTTATTCCTGTTTTTAATGGTTTTCTTCTATTCATTGTATGTCTGGGTCAAAACTTTAAAAGCTTTTTCCTCACATTTTAAAGCTCTCGATAGTGCTGAAATTTTCTTGTTCAATTGCTTTGAGGGACAATACGATAACTTATTTGTAATTAATAAAATTAATTGATTAAAACTAATTATTGAATAAATTTCTTTTAACTCAACGTTCTCTTTTGCTTTTAAAATTTAAGGTACAAAAAAATTATATTACGCAAAGTATGAATTTTGAAAGAAAACCCTTTTTCAAAAAACTCGTTTTTACCGGTGTTATAATTACGCTTATCTTTACTAAATTAATATTTTGAAAAAAATTTTGAGTTTTTTAGCAGAGCTTCTACGTCTTACCAAAAACCCATGACATAAAAAAAGGAAATATACTAATGAAAGAAAATTATACAATGAAAAATGGGCAAAGAACTTTTTTTATTGATATAATCAGTAAGGCATTTCTGTTTAATTTGCTTTGTTCTCATACATATTCATCAAGGAGTATAATTTGAAAAGGCATTGTACGCAAAAACAAGCCTCAAAATTCGGCGCGTATCAAAGAGAGTGTCATCTGCGATAGTGCTGCCATCTGTTAAGGCAAAAGTCGGACTTCTTCCTCTGGAGCCTCAGATCTAATGAATTCTACAACCCTCAAAAGTCCTTGATATGAGTCGTAATTTACGGGTTCATTGATTTGCTATGATGATACTGTCCAGCAATGTGATATAATCAACAACATAAATGTTAGAGCGTAGAAATTATTATGTTAAAGCACAAACATTTTCTATATACATATGCAATACTAGAAATTGGAAAAGTAAATTAAGTATCAAAATTACTTTAAGTAGTGAATATGCTTAAGAAAAAAGCGAATTGGAGAAGTTATATTATAATTCGTCTGTTATAAATAAAATTAATATACAATATAAATATATAATCAAAGTAAAAATAAATTCTTGTTTTAAGAATTGTTTTGTAAATTTAACATTCTTGAACGGATGAGTTTTTTTAAGAAATTATGACAAATGTTAAGAACAGTTTCAAGTTTAATTCTTAAAGATTCAAATGTAATGTTATGTATATTTATAGGTGACGTAAAAACTTATCATATAATAGTTCCAAATAATTGAGGCCACAACTTCCCAATTTATTATAAATGACATTCTTGTGATGATTTGACAAAATACATTGAGATATTTGAAAACTTCAGATCATAAAAACTATTGATTACTATTTGCTACACACTTGTGAAAAAAATGACAAATAACAGTGAAAGCAATCATGTTTTTCAATTTGTAATAATTAAATTCAAATTTTTACTGTATTTAATAATTAATTAATAAACAAAAGCTATGCCATTGAACATTACGTCATTAAGTAACGAGTTCAATATTTTTTAAAATACAATTTAAATGATATAAAGAAGACCATTCGACCAGATGTGCAGCAGTCACGGCTTGTTCGGAATCACACAAAACACATATAGGTGAGTTAATAATGTTAAATCGAAACAAGTAAGCTCTAAGACATAATTAATCATTAATGCAGGACTCGTATTGTAATCTGTTCTTTTCTTATAATCAGTCCAACTAGAAGAATAATTGGAAAATGTAATTTTCTCTTTGAAAGTATTGGCATGTAAAGAAGAAGGAAAAATAAATAAATATTGGTAACAAAAAAATTGAAAATAAATTTCCATATTTCTATGTCAACGTCATTTGAACATTTAAATAAGCAAATATCGTAAATATACATTATGTAATAAGTGTTATATCTGTCATAAATATAATTATAAGCATACATTATATTTTTAAATTCTTACTAAATAAATATATTATCAAAATATTATACAGATCAGTTAATATTTATGCATTTCAATCCCATCTTTTTAGAATCACTTCAAAATTATTATACATTTTCTATAAAAAAAACTGAACTGGATCCTGTGGAAATGATTTCCATATCCGTTAAAAATTAAACCATCTCTAAACCTAGTCATTGAGGATATAAGCTGATAATTACAGAAAAATAAAATATATATGATCACTGCATGTCTTTCTGACTACTGAAACACTTGTTATATTTAGTTTTTCTTTATCCCCTCCGGGACTTGCCTGCTTCAGGGAAGTACATGCCCCACGACCCACCAGAAAACCCACTTATTTTTTTTTTTATTTCTTTTGGATTTTACCGCCTTTGTTAAACACCGGTGATGTATTCTCTGGATACCCTAGATATACTTCTATATTTTTAACCGTCTGTTTTGTCAATCAGTCTTTATCTACTCTTTATTTTTCATACGCTGAGACCACAATCACACTTTGTTTGGTGCAGCATAACCACATATGGCTCTTGCGCCATTAAGTACTGCCATCACATCACATTCCATTGTTTTTGTTTAAACTTTGCATCATAGTCTCACATTCATAATTTTAAATATGAGTTGTACAATTATAGTTTTATTGAAAATGATTAATGTAACAAATATTATATATGACCATAAAATGATTAATTCAGTAACAGGGGAAATTAATAGAATACATAGTTCATTCGTAATATGTCTATTTAGTAGAAATAAAATTTAAGTATACAATTAGTATAGTTTTAGTACGATAAATTAAAATCAAAACCCAACACAACATTTCAAATACCTTGGAATACTCAGCGCCAACTATGGGTGTTATTCATTTTTTTATTCATTTAGAATTACCTTAAATTAAGATCTTTCATGCTTAATTCTTATAAATAAAATATTTAACGATAATAATAAGAAATAAAAGAGCAAATAATTTCAGAAAAATAAAGGAAATAATTCAGACTTTAAGCCAGCTGTATTGTGTATTTTGTTGAATGTTTTGGTCGGCATATTTCTATCTCACTTAAAGTTTTCTCAAAGCAACCACATTTAATCTTATGCCTTTTAATCTGGAACCATGGTTAAATGGAAGAGATCGATTACTTGAAACAGAATTCTACTCATTAAATTAATGCAACATCAACATGAAGTTTAAACCTCGACAACATATTGAGTAACTTTAGAATTATTCTTTTTGAATGGTCACAAAAAGACTCAGAAACATCTTTCATAAAAAAAAAAAAAAATCAGCCAAGTAAAGATATTATTCAGAATTCTCTTGAATAATCTCATATGTGATTTATTATAATGAAATTGGTCAACATATTGCATTATTTGAATTTGGAAACATTTATCTTTTTATGTTATTAATTTTTTAATCTTCAGAATTTTTATGTAACAATTTAATATTTTCCTGATTATACCGTCTTTCTTTGTAGAACTACTAATTTTTTAAAAGGAAAATAATAATAACGGAGAAATCCGTTACTTTCTTAAGGGCAAAGAAATTTTACTCATTCCAACCTACAATGATTTTCATACAATATTTTAAAATTTACTTAAAATAAAGTTATTGAATTGCTAAAATATAGTTAGAAACTAGTTTGACTTCTAAATGAAATTTTGGCGCGTTAGAAGAATGTTTGTGAACTAATGGGAATGGAAATGTAATGCATTAGATTTGATTTTAATGATTTTTTTCATCTTTTATTTAGGAAACTGGTAGTGAAAAAAATTTCTGAAAAAATAGAACTACAATGAATTATCTTATAATTTTGTCTAAGTTTGCCATTTATATCATTGAAATACGAAACATGTTACAAAAAATTCTAGGTGTGTGGGAGAGAATTTAGACCAATGCGGAAGATAAATACGAATGACACTTTATTCACAATCTTCAGGATGACACACATGTAACAGAACTTAGACAATGAAAACAAAAACAAATACATGGCACTTGCACAGTTAAGTGACACAGAAATAGGAACTAACAGCAGTTTTAAGGACAATCACAATTATATCAGCAACGTTCAGCTCATCAGCTCACTAGTTCTCACTACGGACAACCTCTGCAATAATACTCTGAACTTCCAGTGCAGACTCTAACAATTCCTGGCAGATACACTCTACTTCTTGGTAAATTCATCTGGTATGCTTCACTTCCAATTGCCGACAGCTTTCAATCGATTTACTAATCGATCTTGGCAACAGATACTCCAAAAGACAAGATTCCAACAGTTCCGATAGATTCAGGCCCAATCTCTTGCAGATTCCCTCGACCATGCTATCCTTAGCAGATCCGCTCAGCCGTTTCTGATCTCCACAGTTTCTGAGACTTGTGTTTAGTCAACTCATTAATTAACACTGCGATTGCTCATTCATTACCATTGTAACTGACAATTCTTAGACTATGGCTCTTGGCGTAATACTTCCTATTCCAGCCAGGTATGACGCCACAAAAGGAAATTCATGAACATGCGATATTTCGCCTAGGTTTTGGCACATTCGGGAATTTCTATTTGTCACCAAGTTTTTCACCAAGTCGCCAAAATGGGTGCTGAATCCGTCTTCAAGACAAAGAGATCATTACATAAACTTCCCTTGATGACTGAAGACATCTGTGTAAATGTTTCTTTTCCTTCGTAAGAGAACCGCCGCTGCGAAGCGCCATCTCATGTTCGTAACAATATGTTTCTTTATCAAGATTTTAATATTAATGATTCAGGGTTCTTCATTTAAGCATTATTTTTCTTGTATGTTTTAAATCTTTTATACTTTCGATTAATGTTATGCTACGATTACTATTTAGTAAATACAAGAGGATTTATCACTAATTTTATCTCAAAATAATCTCTTAGAAGATGTGAAAAAAAAAATCTTTGTTTATATACCCGAGAAATTCAGTAATGTTTCTCCCCACACAAGCCCGTTGATGACTTAAAGGAAATTTTCTTTTTCACTCGATTGCAAACAAATTGAAAATAAGAGAATAGGAATCTATCAGTAATTATAGATGGAGATCAGGTGTCTTTTTTATAAGCCTTCATCCACGTGCTCACACGAGTTTTCCCTCCACCCACGTGCAATGGAATCAAGACATAACTAAATGATTTTGCTAAGGTATCGATAAATTAAGAAAAAATTATTGACATTACCGGTCGTGGATTGCGTGTTTCTGGATAGAAGCTCTTGTATGTTGCTTCTCAGTGAGACGTTAATAAATAATCACTCTTGTATATACAAAAACATTTAATCTGAAAATTAACAATCAAACAATCTTGTTGCTTTTGTTATCTTGTTGTGTAGATACAAGAGTTCGAAAAATCAGCACTTGATTTAAAAAGCTCTTTGTATTTTGAAAAAATTATTTTCACTAAGTAGTACACTGTACAATTAAATACAGTGAAACAGTTTATTCAATTTTAATTCATATTTAGCAAGAGCCAGAACGTCAATGTAAATAAAGCAAAGACATTTTCCGGCGTATTCCAGTTGAACGCAAATGCATTTAGGAAATATTTTTTGACAGAGTACTTCTTATATAAATTTAGTTGAAATAAACTTATCAGTTATGATTAGCATTACACTTATTATATCCAAGAGATATACGCAAATGTTAATCTTCTTATTGTAATTAAGGGTGCATCGGAAATAAAATAGTATTATATTTTTTTGAATCTTACTTATAGATTTTATAATCTTCTGTTTTTTTATAAAAAAAAAAAATAAAACCTTAAACGATTCCTGTCGTCATTGTTATTAGTGATAATGGTTTATCAGCAAAATTTTCGTTTGTCGAGGACATATAGAAAGGAGAAAACCAAAACAATGTTTTTAAAGCTCAGATAACTAAAGCATTATTTAAATATTCTTTTTTATACTTATTACATAATGAAAAAATACAGATAAAGGCTTCAAAGTTTTATAATAATTTTTATAGCTATATTTCAAAATTTTATTTGACTTACATTTTATCAATATTTTGTTTGATATAGAACTGACTAAATCCATCAATATAAAATTTTTGTATGTTTAAGACTGTAAACGAGTACGTTAATCTACAAAATGATTGAAAATTCGATTATACAAAACATATAATTCGATGAGTAATAAACCCATTTGTATGTTTTAACTTTATATAAACATCATTTTACTAGCTTATTATCCCCTTTATTCTTTAAATCAATGTAAAGATTTCTCATCAGAACCCATTTTCTGATTAAAGAGCATAGATTTGAAAAGAGGAATTGATATATTTTATAAAAATAATCAATATGTATTTCCATATGTTCAGCGAATGAATGAATCAATACTACCAGATATTCCGTCCCTTTAATTCGTAACAACAATCAATATTCCACTTTCTTCTGTTACTATAATTCATGTAGCTTGAATGCAGTACAACAGCGGATTTCAATCATGAAAATTATAATATGGAAATTTCTAAATTTGCCTTTTTCGTAATATGAAAGCCATGTGCATTATTATAAATGTGATAATCCCTCCTTGTTAAGATGAATTAAGCAGATGTCTTTCTAATTTATCGTAAAGTTTTTAATAGACAGAAAGAAAAAGTTAAATCTGACGTGAGGGAGCACTATGCTTTCAATAAAATTTCAATGACTTTTATCGTAATCTACTTGAGTCTTAGTTAGACTTGAGTATTTTTATTCGGCTTTTTTTACCTTAAAAGGTAGAAAAACGTACGCTAAAATCAGTTTTTATCATAAAAAAATATTTAATTCTCTTTTAATGGCCTTTTTCATTTCAAATTTATTTTTGAGTTTGTATGGATAATCATGACAATAAAAAATAAACTTTAAAAATTCATTATTTGAACAATCAAAAAGCTTATATGGAACCTTATGGAATGGATTACGTGTTAACCTGCATCAGCACATTGAAAAGAAATTAAAATTTCAATCGTTGTTAATATAAAATGATTTCAAAAGTTTTATTTCGATTGCCATTAAAAACCATAATACACTAATCATGCAAAACATTTACGTCATCTTTGAGTACTAATACTCAATAAAAAATAAAGAATGTCTACAAGGGAGCGCAGAGGTGTAGTGGTTAGTGTTTCTGACTACGAGCACTGCTGACCCAGATTTGATTCCCAGTGCTTTTGGCTTGGATTGCTGGTAAAAGGTCAACTTAGCCCTTTATCCCTCCAGAATCGATAAATGAGTGCCAAGTTTGCTATGGAAGTTAACTGGAGTCCATGGTCTGTGGTTATTGACTCTGACTGAGCCTTAGTTAGTAATTAGCGCCCCAGGTCCCCAAAGACTACAAAAACGGAGATGGACACCACCTAATAAGACTTCTTTAGCTCTATTAAGAATGTTTAAAACATTTATCGCATTTTCAGTGAAAAAAAGTCAAAAACATTAAAATGTTGGTCATTTAATTCTGCAGTGTATCAAGCTAAATTTTTCGAGTTTAAATCGAAAAAAATTCTTAAATATAGAAATTTTTTAGAGATATAATTTAAATTTCTCAAAATAATTTAACGGAGATTAATAAAGCAGAAAAAAATTCAACCTTGAGATATATTATAATAATGAAAACTACTTTAAAGAATAAAATAAAATGATTAATTTTAACATGCTACCAAGAACTCAAAATGAGTTACAGGTTATGAAATAAATTGAATCGATGATATTATAAGTTTAAGCCTGAATTTTGACTAACATAAACATTTTTAAGTTTAATGAAGACACTCACACATAACAGATTTAAAGCTAAAATAACTCTTTAATATTTCAAAGTGTTCCCAATCATAGTTCGAGAAATGTAATAAAAGTATAGTTTTGCCTGAAGTTGGCAGAAAAATAATTAAGAGTCTTAATAATTTAAAAAATAGACAAAAGATATATTATTAAACTAATCAATGTATCCAAATTTTTATAAGGTACATTTTATCTGAATGTTCAGGGACATAACATTTTAACAGTAATATATAATTATTCCTTTCTAATTATTCTTCGAAAGGGAGAATCATTTGAAGGAGAAGCTCAACCTGCATGGTGATGTGGGGAGGGGCAAAAAACAACTCTTTAAAAAAAAACAAATCCCTCCTTGGAGCTTTCCGAAATTTGAATATCTAAGCTCTTTTGCTTCGTGCTGTAAGTGTACCCTAACTTCAATTATTTTTCAACGCCTCTTTTATTTCCACCCATGCCAGTATGCGGATTTTATTTCCTCATACACAGACTATTCAAATTTAACTTAATACATTGTCTGTCGTTTTCAATGACGTTACACAAAGTTAACGTTTAGACACTTCTTGCAATATCTATATTGCCGAAGCTGTCTCTATTTACTACGCCCTTCAGCTAGTGAAAAATTTTAGTTCTCGGAAGTTCGTTGTATATACTGACAGAATAAATGTGTAGCAACCATTGAAAAATCTGAATGATCAGAGTCACCTTGCGGTGACTGATTGTCAAGCATCACAGGCCATTTGTACAATAAAGGCTATAACATCAAATATTGTAGGATACCTAGTCATGTAGGAGCTTTAGGCAATGAACAAGCGAGCTCGGTGTACGATCTGCTACAATTCCTCTTCAATTAGCAGCCCCATTTTCTGACTCAAAAAGTGTCATTTTAAAAATCGTTGAAATGGCATGGCAGGGGAAATGTCGAGTCTCCAGACCCACAACAAGATTCATTCGCGAAAAAAAAAGTTGGAGCTAGGCCTAATGTTCCAATGTGAAGAGCGGATATCAAGTTTACTCACTTTCGAATAGGATATATTCGCTTTATGAATAGACATCTTATGTTTGGCGAGAATGCTCCCGAAGGTCCTTACCAATGTCTCAGGCATCGTTCATTATATTTTAATTACATGTTCGATGTTTCATGATCACAATTGCATTTTTTGAATTTATCTGTTTTTCAATTGTCTGACTTTTTTACGGGGAACTGCTACCACAATTTTCTTGCGCTTTTATTCAAAATTAGATTTTTAAAACTTTTTAACCCTTTAACTTTTATCTGTGATCAGTTCCGTCTGTTACCATTTTATACCAATTTATTTTTTATCAATTTGTTTATAATTACTAATGATTTTTACCAATTATGTTTATCAATGTAATTTTTGTTTAACTTTTCATTTTTTCTTCAGTTAAATGTTTTTTACTTGCTGTCTTATCGGCAATTGTTTTTCGCTGCTTTGTCAGACTTAGCTCTTCCGCCCTCAATCAATTCATGCAATTGATCAATTAAATAGCGAATATCTAATTTACGCAATGTTCCAGCATGTGGAAATTTTTAAGGTAACTGAGATGGTAAAATATTTCAAAATTTGAATTCTGATGATTTTGCTGTGAAAAAAATAATAAAGGGTACTTCTCTGTATCTGGAGATGTGTCATTCATGGGAATTCGACAAATAGAACTTTCCGTTATTATATTTTAAAATTTTAAAGAAATGTGCTCTACCATAGAGAAAAATATCTGTGCCTTCGTTGTTCCCAAAATGTGTTTTTAAGGATTCTGGTACCCTCTCCTCAAAATGTATTCTATCTATTGGACGGATATTTTCCACATAAAATGAGCTTCTTTCCTATATAATGAACTTAATTTTTTCCTAAAAAGCAATCATAAAGTTTAGGTATGTCGTAAAATTTGTATAACAATTATAAGAAAAATTAAAATTTTGGAAATTACGATTGTATCCTGTGAATAGAATATTATGTTTATGAGCACTCAGCAAATTTTTAATGATATAAATGTAGTTGAATTTATGCAAAATGTACCTAAAAGTAAGGGAATGATATAGCTATTGATTATTTATTGCTCATATTTAATTATTTATCTTTATGAATACAATTTTCTTTGTATAGACATATATCTCAAAGTTAAAATTCTATTTACGTTTGTTTTAATTAAAAAAAAAAATAGAAATGTTCAGACATATGCCATAAATTAAGCTCATTTTCCTTTGAGAAGACGTTTCAGTTACTTTACAGACACGATAAAAGACAAAACAAAATGAAAAATACTTAAGGAAATGGATATTGAAGAGGAAAAAGAACTCTTTATAAAATTGAAAATGTAATAAAGTTTCTTAAAATTTTGATTGTTATAGTATTCGTGTAATTTTCCATCACAATTAAAATGGCATCATTCATGCACACGCATGTTTCAAACTAAAATGAAAGAAAAATGCTAGTATTAATTAAGAAATTCGTGAAATCAGAAAATTACTTTAAGTCTGAAAGCGATGCATTAGAAGTCAAGTGAGCGTTATACAATGATAGGGAGTGATATTATGATTTTTGAAGAACATCTATGTATTTCTCACCTCTATTATATTCTGGAACTCTGTTATGCATTACATTAAAAAATTCTATTTACGTTTGCATAAACAATTCAAAAGTTTTTATTCGTTTACATACATGACATTCAGATGAAGATGAACTCGCAAAAAAGTAGAATAAATGAAATAGAAAGGAATTACAAAAATTGCAAAACTGAAAGGGGCTCATAATATATTTTATAAATAAAGAGGAGGATATTTTCTCATGTACACAATTTCTCATAATTTTAAACGTTTAAATTTTTTCAACATTAAATGAGAGAGATGACATTACTATTACTGGAGCATTTTAGACAGGATGTAATGTGTTTCTTCTTCATGGTTTTTAACATTTTTTTAATTCAGACTTAGAAAGTATAATTAGGGGTAGCTATGTTAAAAATGACGCCGATATTTGAAATATCTTTTCCTTCTGGAAAAAGAAATCACGGATTCAAAATTAAGACATGTTTAGTAATCTGCATAAAATTTTTGTCTGAATAAATATTATTAAAACGATCACAAATTTTAAAATCTTTTTAAATATATACTCGTATTTGCAAAAGTTACCAGCAACCGGTACTTATTTTAAGGTAACACCATATTTCAGAAAATTTAATTTTAATAAGTAGGGGGCATATTGCAATTCCATAACAAATATATGATGGTTATAATTTTAGTGATCCTATTCAGACCTCTCTAGAACTCGGTCTATTAACTAAATTTTGATGAAACTTGGTATATACATTATATTGACCATGGGGAAACGATTTCCGCAATAAAAATAGTCCAAATGTTGGATACCAGGGGGAATTGTGACGCCTAAAGAAAGGCAAAATATCTGTCATCCTTAAAATTTATTCAATTACAGAATGTGCTCAACGTGGGCTCTAATGACATCAATTACATGTTGAAAGAGCATTGTAGCGTGTTCAATGGAGCGCGAAAAAACTTTCGAGGGATTACAGCAACATAGCACACACGCACACACACACACACACACACACACACACACACACAATACAATAAATAATACTACTACCACACACACACACTGTTTCAATAATACTGGTCAACACACACACACACACACACACACACACACACACACACACACACAATGCTGGCTTTCAAATCAGAAAAAGTCCTTATTCTTCCTCCATAAACGCTGTCTTTTAGGAATCTCCACAGCCAGAAATCACAAGGATTTAAGAGGAGAGAACGAGGAGGCCATTACACGATTCTAGAAAGCTCAAAGCAGTACTTTGACTTAGAGCCCAATGTGGTGAGTTGCTCCATCTTGCACGAAGACAGAGGTCTACAAAACTACCGTTCCTACAAAACAGGAATGACCTGCTGTCAAAGAAGTTCACTGTACCGTGCACTTGAGACAGAGCACGCTTTAGGACATTGAGGACAGAGAGTTTCAAAGAAAAACGGTCTGTGGATAAAATCAATGCTGTTAATCTACACCATGCAGTCACGTAAACAGAATGCAATGGTTGTTGACGCAGGACAATAGGAGGTACAACACCCCATATGCGGCAATTTTGATTGTTCACATCTCCATCTAAAAAAAAAATGCGCCTCATCTGACGGAAGAATTTTCCAAGGCCACGCTTCATCAACTTTCATTCTCGCCAAAAATCGGCAGCCAAAGTCAGAGCACATTTGGTGATCTTGAGGTTGCAGCATTTGCACTATGTGGATCTTGTACTATACCACCTTAAAATGGATTGCAGAATTTTTCGCACTGTCAACCTCGGAATCGCCAATTCTCGTGACATCAATCGAGCATTTACCGAAGAATAGCTGGAACTGGAGGCTCTTTCTACCACAGCAGTAACGACTTCTTCGTCAATTTCATTCGCAACTGGTTTCCGCCCGCTTCCTGGCAATAAACTTAAGTCCCTGTCTATTCAAATTTGATAACTATCTTCTTCAAACCATTCTTAGACATGGGCCCTTTTCGCAATCCCTTTAAAAGACGATATTCACCCACTGCGGCTAGTCTATTGCTGCCATTCTGATAAAACAATTTTTCCAGTAAGGATTGACCTTTCTTCTGTAAGGGCATGATTAAGGATGACAAAGGCACGCGGAATAACTCTGACTACAAGTCTCTTTGCATATTTTACTAATTTGTATAAGAAATTTTTGAAAAGCGAAATTTGGTGGTCGAAACTCGAACTCTTTTTCATTGAAGAAATCTACGGGTTCTACAGGGGTATAAATAGGGTTCCCTTTTTTCAACCCACTGTACTAGAATTCACATTCTGACCATAAATTAAATAATTAAAGGTTCTATGCAAAATTTAGATTTAGTCACCCAAGATCCACTTTATTTATAATTATTATTAAATTACTCAATTATATTTAAGAATTGAAGTAAACGATGAATTATCGAGAAATGGACAATAGTAAACTTTTCCTATATTAAAACTAAAGGAAACGATAAATTATTAATTTGAGTATTATATCAGCTAAATGTTATTAAAATTGAAGCGAATAATAAAAAATGGAAAAGTGATCTGGTAAGCTAAAAATTATCTGGTACGCTTTAAGTGATCCAACATAAACAATAACCCCTTGGGTCACTAACAAAAACATTAAAATTCTCTTATATTTTTGTAAAATTAAAAAAACAATCATCATAAAAATTGAAGCTCCTCTTTTAATCGTAAAAAAGTAGGAATTCAAAAATTCTTTACACATAAATCTGTATTAATTCTTTTATAGGCAAGCATTGAGTTATAATATATTTAGACCAATTTTTCACTTTTTCTCAAATATTTTTCTATTTTTTATTTTAAGTTATTTGAGTTTTTGAAGTCTTTTGATTCTTGGAATGTTTTTTTCATTTGGATTTTAAGAATGTTTCCTACCTTACTAATAAAGTAAAGAAAATCTGTTGCATTACTTTATAAACAAATATATTCTAAATTTCTCTTTGAAAAAATGGCTTTCCCTTCGAGATATATTAAGGGCTTCTTCAAAGAATGGAAAATTTACTTTACTGTAGAAGAAAAGCTCTATGAAATATCTAACATTAATATTATTTTGTAGCTATTGAAAGATAACTATTCACTCCTTTACTAAATTTCCCAACTCTTACAAAAGACCCAGAAAAGTTTAAAGCTTGAATGTAAATGTCTAATTTGTTAGCTTACTTATTAAAAATGTTTTACAAAGCATTTATTACTTATTTTGAAATGTGTGTTATGGAAATATAATGTAGAAATATTGTCGAATACTGTAACAGAGCTTGCATGTACAATGCAAATGTAGTTTCTGTTTCTTTAATATATGATAAACTTTTAATAGAGTATGTTTAAATGTATAAATGGAACAATGAAAAGTAACAGGGGATTCTAATAATGAAACTCAAACATTGCAACAAGCTGTTTATATATAAACTGAGTGCCTTTCGAGAAGATTTCATTGTTACCAAAGCATTGAAATACAGATTATACGCTATAAGTTTAAATTGACTTAAATATACAATGAATATTATCAAATTTAAATATGTATTATATGGTTGCATATTTTACTTTTAAACTTTGAGTAAAATGATAGTTAAACTGTGATGAAATATGCTAAGACTTTTCTTTCCTTTCATTTTAAGCACAAAAATTTAAATTTTTACTATGATTGTTTTCAATATTTGTAAAATATTTCCTGTTTCACTTAATTTTCTACAAAATTTTAATGTTTTTATTGATAACAGTAAGCTTAATATGACTGTTAAGGACTGTTGTTTTCAAAAGAAAAGATGGAAAAAAAGTTAAAGAGAAGCACTGAAGGTTTCTATGAAGTATTAAAATGAGATTTTTCTTATTGACTAAAGCGAAAAATTCAAACTATTCCCCCCTCTCCTAGTTCTAAATTTCAATTTACTTCTACAAAATATTCATGGAAATCCGTATAGTTGTATTTTTTTCTACAAAGCTATTATTTAAAGAGATAAAAAAATAGAGGTTGTTCTTTCTTTGGATTTTGTTCCGTTGAATTTATTCTACTTCTTCCTGTTGGTTGTACTGTATTGCAGACTATTAATAAAGATGACTTGTTTTCAGGACATCACATTTATTTGCGCACATCTTTTCAAACATAAATTAGATACACAATTTCCACAAGCACAATTTTTCAACGTTCGTCTTTACCTCTTGGAACCCAACTCAATTCTAATTTTTTTTGTTCGTTGCCAGTAAATTATATAAAAAACAAAAATATGATCTGGTGTTGCCATTAGCATAATTTTATTTCTTTGTAACAACTTTAAACATTTTAAAAAAATATCTTAATAAAGAATATTGAAAAAAGTATCACCTTAAGTTTAAATCGTTTGCTTTTAAAAGTTGAATAGATAAAATTTAAAAAAAGTAGTTATCACATTAAGATTAAATCGTTCGTTTTTAAAAATTGAATATATCACATGGTCTTTATTCGTTTTCCAATGCTGATTTTGCAAATATGCTAAAAACAAAAACGAATAACACTTTTTAATATAAAATTATCGTCTTAGACGAAGTTGAAAGGACGGAATGATATATTGAGTGGGGAATTGCATTATTTTTTTTTCTTGTATTGAAAATGCCTTCAAACTCCATTGTTGATAACACATCTTCAATATGGAGTACAAACTAGTTTAAATGTAGGGAATTTTCCGAAATTCACTTCTTAATTGCGACTTGTATTTATTTCCTACTTCTGTCAAATCTATTATTATATTGTTTATTACAAGTTCCAATATGCTTACTTTTGTTACACCACCTTGGAACAACTTCGCTATATGCCCGAAAGCCGCCATTTTGTTTTTTTGGCGACCAGTCATTTCTCTCCAAATAGCGGGTTGAATGGTCGCCATGTTAACAATAATCGCCCAACTTGGCGAAAAAAAAACGAAGGTTGGCGGTCGGGCATATACCGAAGTAGAGCCTTCACCTTTTAAGCCAAGCGTTTTAAAATTATTTAAATCAAAATAATTCTGTTCGTTTGCCTTCAGGGGTTGTTTGACTCATTCATAATTCTGAAATTACTTAATTATAAATAAAAACAGATATCATAACCTTATTAATATTAATTTCAATAAATTTATCAATATCCAGTAAAATGGTCAATTAGTCAACTGAATTATATGTTGTTTTGTAAACTTCACTATTGCTGTTTACAACATGCAAGAATATTCATTATAAAGCTGTTGGATTTATTTTTAAAGAATTTCTACTCAACTGTTATTGCGTTAAGGAATTAAAAAATTAAATAGGAATAGGTATTATACAGACAGCTTTATAATGTCGAATAAATTGCTGGAGTTCATCTAATTCTCCTTTTTCATACAGAGATAGCAGTCAAAGCGACGATAAAACTCATAGCGATGAACTTTTGACTGTAAAACTCTTCCTTTCTTTATAAGACAATACAATCAAAAGGAATACATATTATACTTCAAACTAAAATGTGTGTGAATCACACAATCATTATTATTAATCAATTAGAATATAAAATTAAGACAAAAATGTCCGTCGTGCTTCATACAATATTTTACTCTTAGCGCTTACCGTTTTATTTTTTACTATCCTAAGAAAATTATTTAATAATAAATATTATTAAAATCCTTTTTTAATCATCACTTAATCGAACCTTCAATAACAATCCTTTTCCACATAATAAAGATTTTAAATACTTCTTTAAGCCTTTTTTTCAGACTTAATCGCAGTTTCAAATTTTTCTTTTCATACATGCTTAAAGTGATGGTGATGTAAGTGATGATTCTCTATTTTTTTCTGAGTGAAAGGCTATAATAATGATAAAAACTGCTCCATACTAAAATAACTCTTAAGAATAGAATCTAAATTCAGGACATATGTCCTTTCACTTGTTATTTTCTCCTGTCATTGCGCTCAATCAATGGTTTTAAAGCATAAATTACTTTGAATCGTTGAGTAAGGAGATTGGGTCATTTTCTAAATTATATGATTGATTTTTTTTATAAGTTATTGAAATCATATTTACGGGTTATTTTAAATTCAGTAACATTCAGATATTAGACACACATATTTGGTAATTCATTTCGCGTTTAAATCTATAACTGACGCAAGTTAAAGACGAAAGGTAAAATTAAAATAGATGGACATTTTCCTCTAAAAATAGAAAAAATCCCATCATACTGCTAGTATATTAATATAATTTCATAATATTTTTAGGATTTCTATTGATTTAAGGTAATCATAAGTTATTTCAAAATTTTAATTGATTCATTTATAGTGCGTTGGTTAATTTATAATAGCTTTCCGAAATTAAGAAGTAACCAATCTTACGTGAATTTGATGAAAATTAAAGAATTCAGTCTGGAAGAATTGTTCTTTAAACAGTTATTTATTGAATAAGCATTAAGTATGATTTACAAATATAGTATCAAATTTTTTTGTAGATATCCACAGTTTGATTGAAGGAAAAAAAAAAAAAAAAAAACCCAAATTACAGATTTTTCTGAAAAGAAATTGTGCATAAATAGGTTTAATAAAGCATATCTCCTACCCTATTTTTAATGTATGGGTAACATCAATTTGAATTACATCCATTAGGATGAATTCATCACTAATAGCATTAGCATATGATGTGACACAAAGATGCAAAGATCCAGTTCCGATATTTCAAAGAAGTCAATGGAGTAGGTTAGTGAGACCACCCAGACTGACACCGGCCCAAAACATTTTCACCTACTTATAGCCATATTTGTCAATAATGTTTGATTGATGTTTTTCGGTGCTTTGTTCATTCCAGGACCACTAACGACTTGATCAGTTTCAAGAGTAAACCGGGATCCGTTTGTGAGAGTTTTAAAGACCGTTGTTATCTCGTATGTGTAATGTGCTCGCATGCCCTATGTTAACGTGCACTTCTGTTTAATCGATTAAGAGGAATGTACACAAGGGGTTGTTTTGTATAGAGTCCTTGATTATAAAGACTTCTTCATGCCCAAATATTTTCTTTCTTGCGACACAACAATCTGAAATGAGGTGAGACATATTGGAGATTTTCCTCCTTTGCATCGAAAGAGGTAGAGGGCAATTTTGTATTGATGCTGTACCCCGTTCGCGTCCAGAAACAAGTGTTCTTGAAATTGAATTTTTGGAAGTAAATTGCCCTACAGTCTTTGGATCACAACAATAGATACTTTAAGATATCTAGGTATACCAACTTTTGATAACCCCGTTATCATTCATCAGTTTACTATCTTAGCATATAGGGTAACGTGGATTTAACTTCGTGAAAAAAACCAGTTAAGCAATCAACTTTTTTTTCGGAGAAATTAGTAACGGGAATATAATATCGAAGATATCCTTATTTAAATTTGTTTTTAAAATAATAGAGAAGCATTACAGTTCCTGAAACTTGATTCAAATCTTTGCATTATATATTTGAGAAGAGAAATTGTTTAAGAGGTAATGTAGCGTATTATGAAATGTAATTTTTCCTATGGCAATCTTCTACTCCTGGTATATGAAATGAGACTGACAGCTTGCAGCTTATTACTTCTACAAATATAAGTATGATACTGAGGTGAAAGCGGCAAAGGTTGACATTGAGTACTATTACTCCCTTGTACTTGTATATACGGTACCGACCATTAAATATTTTACAACAAAAATATAAAGTTTTCTGTAGTTCTTTTTATTAATTAGATGAGTTTTTTTTTCTTTTCTTTTACTTTTTAAGCAAACTTTACATACGTACAATGCAGCAGTTTATAATAAAGTAATACATACGAGTATTATGGTTTCTTTCTTTTTTTTTTGACTCTATTTAAATTACCCTTGTCCTTTCTGTCTTACATGTTAATGTCTACTAATTGGTGTGCAGGATAGTCATTACGGTTCACTGGCGTGCTTGCGCCAACAATAAATCAAAATTTGTAACAGAAGCTTATTAATTGAAATATGGAAGGAATACGTGATTAAATTTACAGGTACTTCGGGATATACGGCATGCAGAATTACGTATCTATTGCTGCCACCTCTGGTAGCAATTTCGCTGTAATTCAGATGAGCAATGATCGAATTGAGCTTGGTGGACAAATACAGATAGATCACTCCACGTAGCTCCAACCTCTGCGCCAGATTTCCTTAATAGAAGTTGCTGGTATATCAGTTTCTAGAACTTATAGTTAAGTGTTCTTTCTGGGTAACATACCTAGAGAACGAGCTGGGTATTATGGTTTCTTCACCCTGTGTATTCGGAATGATCAAGACAGTTTGAAGATCATGCGATCGCTCACTGGCTGCTTTCATAAAGCCTAAGAACTATGTTACACATACGAGTTAGAAATTAAAAAAAATATTTCATTCTTTTAAAAGATCAGATATCATCATTTGATTGAGCTGAGTGTTTTGAGATTCATGACATATTTAAACCATTACGAACTTTGCTCTTTTTTTAAGTAAAATCATTTTTACTGTAAAACTTGTACCATATGTATATATGAACAAAAAATTTCCTTCTATCCTGTTCTTTCCATTTCGTTATCAGGTAATTTTTCGTTTGAACATTTATTGAATTTCTTTCTTTCCAAAGAATATTTCTCAGTAGAATTATATATGAGTGATGAGCATGAAGTTGTGTCGCTTCAATTCTGCGTTTACAGTTACATATCGTTCCAAAGATTGATTGGTATTTTTTTGTCGAACACTTCTGCGCTAAAAACTATAGCTTATTCAGCTCCCAATAAAAATCTCAATTTTTTTTTGTATCTGCTTCAGTCCTAAAAAGTATTTAAAGAAGTTTAATGATGCAATGAAATAACAATTTTAGAAGGAACATTAATATTTGTACTTAACTAAATTTTAATACAACAACCGTATCTAAAAATATAAAAATTATTATTACGTATAGCAGGCGCTAATGTTAGTGTCTCGAATAAATTATATACTGAATGTTCAAATTGTGCATAAATTCGAATTCAATCTATTATATATATAACAAATACAATGTAAACTTACACGAAATTATAAATTATTTTATTAAGAATTATAGAATGATCACCATTGAAGTCATAAAAGTATAAGAGCATACATTGTAATAAATATTATCGGTTTGTCATGGTAATGTAAGTTGCTGATAATTATGCAAATATATTGCAAATTAAAGATATAACTATTTATAAAAATGAATAGGCTCTTTTTTTAAAAAAAAATTTGAAAAGGAATGGAAAATCGATATTTATTTCAAAATGATTTTCTGATGTCATTCAAAGACAAGTGAAAAATAAATATAGAAATAAAAGCAATTTATCAATGTATTGTCCTAAATGATTGTCTAAATATTTCGAATTTAAATAAATTCATTCAAACTTTCTAACTGAACAAAAGGACACAAACATTTGAATACAACTTTTAAACTAATAAAAAGTTTATTTCAGTTTGAAAATATATTCTTCGGAAACGTTTAGTGTATCTAAGAAACCGAAACATTAATTCGATATGAACAATATTAAATCTTTGTTCCTACCTGTGCTATAAGCGTAGTTTAGATTTTTAAGCAATTTCTACGAAATCTTTGAACGTGAAGCTTGTGCAGTATTCTTCACTTAGTTAGCGATATGTTTGTGAAGGAATATATAGATTGTAATCAACATACACCTTTTAGTTCTCAAGATACTAAATATATCAAAGCCTTTCAACCATTAAATGTTTTTTTATATTTACTAGGCTTTCGATGCCAATTTGTAAAGGGCTACGGATGTTGTATAAATATCTTACTAATAGTTCCTAGAATGATACTTTTCGTAATTTTAGGTTGTGAAGTAATGGTACCGGTCGGACGTTTAAGAGTTCCTGATACAAGCGATTTTTCTGTCAAATTAGTTTCTTCGTCGATACATATAATAGCAATTATTCAAGCTTTGACTTTCCTCAATAAAAGGAAGGAAGTGGAGAATACTAGAAGCACAATGAAAGAAATTTTCGAACCTTTTGTTTCTGATAAATGTATAAGAAGAATTAGAACGTATTCTATATTTGCATCTCTTTGCTCTTTTATAATTCCATTTGTGATATCCATTGAAATGACTAAACGTTTTTTACAAAATGAGAAGTCAAAGGCATTTTTCATAAGAGAATTCTTTTTCAATTTCCACATACCTAATGATGCAATGGCTTTTACAATAAATATTTATTGTCTGATCTTACACATTCATTATGCTTGGATGAATTGCTTTGTTATTTATTATTGCATCATATGCTTTTTATTAAAAAAGACATTTGAGGGATATGTAAGAATGCTGAAAACTACTAATAATTACTCGAAGCTTTTGCATCTGCATAACAAGATCACAAATTTTGTTATTTCGTTTGATGACACCTTCTCGGATCAAGTGTTTTGGTGCGTTTTGCAATGCATAATCATTTGGTATATTTATGCTTACATGTTCATGAAAAAAGATAAGGTATCATTATCTTTTATTACACTTATTTGTGGATCGCATATGGCAACACTTTTTTTCTTGAATTTATTTGCTTCGTTTGTTCCAGAAAGTGCTAATATAGTCGAAAGAGAAATGCATAATACTTTAGCAGATGTTCCATCGTGTTTACGAAATAATTTAGCTCAAAAAATACTCTTCACTCCAGTTACTTTAACAATTTGGAAAATTATATCCATAAGACGGCTAACTATATTAAGCATTTTAGGAGCTTTTCTTACATACGGCTTATTTCTTGCTGCTTCTTCTTAATTTAGTTTTAAAGAAATGTTCCTTATGCAATCCTCACCAAACTGCCAGGGTGGAAAAGTTTTTGGTATTAGTCAGTTACAATCTGTGAGAATTATTTATAATATATTTTCCTTACTCTCCTTCAAACTGTCCTTATACTGTCACACACTTGGTTCATATAACATCTCAAAACACTTTTGGAAAAGCAATTTTGAAAAGTTTATTCAGCTGCTTCATCAAATTTCCCATGACCTCTTCTTAATTAGCACAACGGTTTCCCTTCAAACTATATTTTCAACCGAAGAAAGAGGTAAAAAAAATCTGCTGGTTCTCTTTAGGATGAATAAGGATTATTCAGTGCATTAATATTGTGCATGAATGCATACTTTTACATTCACAGTTTATGCTCATGGAATCGCATGTCTATAATAAATGCCGAATGTTTCTTGGCTATTTTTCAGGTCTTTTTTGTCTGACTACATCTCGCAGCTGTGTAAGGCTATGGTTTCCTAAGAAAGTAAAGCGGTTATCTAGAGGCCGTTATATTGCAGTGGATGAAGTCACTCAGACGTTGTCTTTGAGAACTAGATAATGTTTCCATGCAGTAAAACATTTAATGTGACGATCAATCAATGGTCTTAGGAAAGACTTTGTGGGAAGATTAGAAACGTCTAGCCCCTAATATTTGCAACCGCCAGATAACGGCACCACTTTTCTAAGACATCATGGCTTAAGGATTTCCATGTAAAATTCTTTGTTGACAGTTGGGTCTTGAGGAATATATTCTTAGTGAATCATGCTGTCTGCAGAGGAAGAGGAGGTGCCAAAATCAGATAATCAAGCTTGTGCGAGCCTTGATGTCTCATTGCTTATGCCTACTCTGCCATTTCTTTTCATTTAATTTGCTTGGCTTTTTAGTATCTGAAGGGTATCAGTTCATGATTTTTCCAGCATTATACATAATTTAACGCTGGCATACTGTTTTGAAGACGTTATTTTAAAATCCACTAATATAACCATCGCTTTATCATACACAGACTATAACTTTCCCCGATTATATCACAAATTGTTGACAGGTGGCCCAGTGCTTCCTCAACAGTGTTTCTATCCTAAGAATGAGAAATTTCCCCTCCAGCGAACACCTGCTTGACAGTAGACAACAATTTTCAGCAGAATACATTGCGATCTTATTATTATGCATATTGTAAATCCAAATTAACTTTTATAGTTAAAAACGTGTATCCTACAATTTTGTGAATAATGGAAATCTTGATTTAGTAGTGAATATCTAGAAATTCTTCCCATTGTTACTATAGTTATACAGCATGTAGAAATTCTATCAACCATCAACAAAGAGTTTTAATTATTTAGGTAAACACGTTTGGTAGTATGTTTTCCTGCTCTATATATGATCTTTCAATATTTTCTATACAGTTAAAATATTTCTTATGTGTCTGAAAATGATGGACAGTAAAGAAGATGCTACATATTTCAAATTTCTCAGTCATATAGCGTAGATTTTATCTGATAACAGAATGCTCAAGCAATGTAAAAATGTTTAGTTAGTTTCACATTTCGGACCATAATTGTGAATTTAGTAACATTTTGTCACACTGGAATTTATTTATTCAACTATAATATTTGTGAACTGTTGCTATAGTAGCTACAAAAATATGTACTCGTAATAAAATATTCCTAACTTGTTTGCGCTTAAAGAGTTAATTATTTAGAGTACAACATATTCAAAAAGAAGATTCTTTGCACTTCTGGATGTTTTTGATATAATATCAATTTTAAGTCTTTGAACTGGCATATCTATGTTATAGAATTTGATTTTCTATATCTAGTGAATATACTACCTTTTCTGAACACAAAATAGAGCATTCAAAACTACATATTTTCAAAGAATTATGATAGTCTAATTTAATTATTTTTGTAGGATTTGAATGCATTAATTTCAGTCAAATTTTATTGTTATATATATACAATCCATTAACAAATAAAAACTGAATCAAAACGAATACAAAGGAAACTAAATATTCAGAGAATTATATATATACTTATACAGTCGATGTAAATAAAATTTGACAAATAGTTGGGGAGACACTGATTGAAAAGCCCTTATATACATAAAAATATATTAATCAATAATGTTGCATATATCTGTGAAACGTATTTCAGAAAATTGCATTTCGTCCTTGATAAAACTTTATTTATGCAGTCGATTGTTAAAATTTGTTTTTAATGCATTTCAGCTTTTGATAAACTGCTGGTATAGATATGCAATTTATCAAAACAAATAAAACTGGAAACAAAATGTACTTGCTTTGAATGTGCGATGCTACAAGTTTATCACTCAGAATTCAAATATATAAACACTTTATTTCTGCAAATGTCTTGTAAGAAATATTCTAAGAAAGGTTCCATCCTGATTTTTATATAACCTGACATGTTTTATGTTTTTTTTTTACCAATAAAGACACAATAGCTAATTATCTTTTGTGTGATTACTTGATTTTCAATTATGACAGCAAACAATGTGTTGAGGAATGAGAGGAATCTTTTACAGAGTAAAATAAATATAAGAATATTAATATTTGAAAAAAGAAGATGCTTTTAAATGTCAAGTGTACTATAGATTTTTTAATCCACTTTAAATTAAATTTATTTTGAACTTTAATTCGTTAAAATGACATAAAAAAGCCATTAACGCATCAATTTTGAGTTTGTCGTAACATTATTTATAATTTTGAAAACTGAATAATTTAAAATATTGATTAGAAACAAAGAAGGCAGTTTTAAATATATCTATTTAATTCGGTTTAATTAACTTTACACTAGAGCAAAACTAAAGCAATTGGCGGCAAATTTCTTAATTTTTGAATGATGGTCAAATCTAGTTCTCGAGTTGGTACTTACCTCACAGCATCACAATGATTACCGAGCTTTTAAGATTAAAAATAGGAATACATGGTAGAAAGTCTGTTACTGAATGTTTCTGAATCATTGATTTAAAATTAAAGTCATCAGCTTTAGTGACATGAAAAAATGCACGTATTAAATACTAATTACATCAAAAGAATTCTTATCAAATGTGCATATTTACAGCTTACGATTTAACATATTTTGAGCTAAGCAATGTAATTTAAATAATTCTAAAGTGATCATACTACTAACTTAATTTACTAAACACTGCTTTGATATGAAGCTTAGAATATTTCTATTACGATATACAGAATATCATTAATCAAAAGTCTTTCCTACATAAATGTGTATCATCAAAGGAAAATTTTTGTAATTTTTTAAATATTACTTTAATTAAACACACTTTTGAGGTTCCTCTAAATGATGATTACAATTGAGCTATTGATCAAAGGAGAATGTAAATGATTTGACAGTTAACATTTTTAAGAGGGTAGAATTTTCCCATCGTTTCTTTAACTTTCAGTATTTTTTCTTATACCTTTAATTGAGAATACTACAGGAAATACAGAGTAGATTATTTTCTTCGCAATTTTAATGTGACTTTTATGTTTGTAATTACATTCGTTAAGTATAATGGAAGTTATTAATATTTAAGAACAGTCATGTTATATTCATTTGATTCACATTTGACGCTTACTCTTTTATGAAATCAGTCTATTATAAATAAGAGTTTGTAAGAAATACATTTATCTATCTAGACATTTAGATTAAATATGCCTCAAGGAATTCTAGGATCAATGTGACTGAATAAAGCACTTGAACATTATTAATATTTTTCAAATTATTACAACATTTTAACTTGCGTTAAATATTATTTTACAGTGAAATCTTAGCTATAAAAAAATTAAAGTTCTAATATAGTACGTACCCATAACTTTTCAAAATTTTATTCAAAAATTGCACAAATTGTATTAACTTATAATTGGAAAATTTAACAAAAGCAAACGAATCAACGTGTCTGCAGTGAAACTTAAATTTTAACACAAAACAAACAATACTGTCAAGTTATCGATCTTAATCACTTTCATTAGAAAACAGCTAAACTATTGCTGTTGCGTCCAAATCATAATAATTGGTACTACCGTAATATGTGACATATAAGCGTGTGTGCTATGTAATGTAAGTTAGTTTGTGATAAAAGACACTTAAGCAGATGCTAAACAATAAACCTAAGCTTCTACACTTCTGTAATGTTATAAAACGTTTTCAATTTTCACTGAGTAAATACGCTGCCTCATTTAAATCATAAATGTGAAAAAGTGCGTATATAAAGATTTCGTCAATAACAAAGAGATAAACTGGTACAATGTAATAATTGTTATCTGAGTTGTTTGATATTAAAATTGTTTAAAAACTTAGTTTGGTGTATTAATGATAAATGACTTAGATTTTAACACACACACACACACAAACACACACACACACACACACACACACACACACACACACACACCACACAGAGAGGAGAGAGAGAGAGAGAGAGAGAAATTTCTCAAGCAATTGTTATTTGGAAGAGCGAAATGAGAAGTAAATGGGTTAATAAATCTAAAGAGTGTGTTACTTTGTAAATAAAAAAAATAAAAATATATACATTTTTTATTGCATAAGTTAATTCACTTAGCTCAATTTATTTAAGATGAATAACTGAAATTATTTTATGAAGTTATTTCTTTTTTTAATTTCTCAGTACACATGAACAATTTTTTGATATAAATTAGATTTGGGAAAGATGTGTGCTTCCAGACTGTCCAACCTTTCAGCCCTCAGGCCAAATTTCAGAAATAATGTTTTCCACTGGGTCGCACAACCATTTTTTTTTGTGAATTTAAAGTAAACAAGCTAGCGTGCTTCATCTTCGACCACATTGTTGCTTCCCAGAAGGTGAGATCGTAGTTAAATGCTTGCCTGATCTAATGTGAATGAAAACAATAAACAAGGTATAAATATTTTTGTTAGAAAATAAAGCAAAACTGGGAATCAAAATATTTATCAGACAAATTAAAAATATTTTAGTTCAGTGAAACGTCTGACTTTGTTATGAAGAACTAAATACATGAATATTGACCTCGACTGAAGTTGTCACTATAAACAGTATTCGAAATAAACATTAGTAATTCGTGTTCTCACTTGTGATTTGATGTGCTTCATGCAACTAAAAACAAGGTGTAGAAAATTATTTATAATAAAGAATATATATTTAAAATGGTGAAAAGTATATTGTTATATTTTAAATTAATAATAAAATTGAAAGAGCATGAAGAAGTCTGTACAGATAGGATAAGCACTACATCTTATTGGGAAGAATTAATGAACAAGCATATTGACATTTGAATCTTTTTGGTGTTTTTATTCTCTATTTCAATACAACTGAATTTATCAAAATTCTTGTTGAAAAAGAAAAAAATAAGTTTGAAAAAAAAAATTAAAAACTCACCAGCTAATGAGAAGGGAAAAATATGTAATAATGTCTTGATAAACTCTAATTCTTGTGAATAAAAGAAAGAGTTAAAATATTAATATCGTTTTTCTTTACAAGGCTTTAGCTGCTCGATTATACTTATTCATCAATTAGAGTAATTCTGAATGAACCAATGTGAAATTCAATCTCCATTTCATAATCATTTCTACGCTGAATTCTAGACCCAAGAATAGGAAAATATACTGGTTTATGAGAATTTAGAATTAAGAAAAGAATTTTTCATTCATTAGTGAAATTCAGAAAAAAAATTATTAAGAGTATAGAAGATATAGATATCTTTCGATAGTAGAAAAGAAGTTTTCACGAAACGAAAGTTTAGTTTTGGAAAAATAACATAAAGCTAAATATTTGTTCTCTAGATGGTAGCCCAGTAGCTTTGTAAAGAATTCTTTCGAGTCAATTTCTAGTGTAAGATTTTTTTTTTTAAAAAAATTCGCTTCAGAGTTGCTAAAATGGGAGTTAGAATATAACAAACAATAATGTTATTATTATTTTTAGACTTAAATGTTTAATTTTTTTACAATAATTCCCCTAACTTA
>BMAW01006309.1:231317-253405 GCA_019974015.1 Nephila pilipes | reverse complement strand
ATTTCATAATACACTCAAATCCTTAATGATCACTAAATCAGTTAGTTGAAAATCATCAATGTAAATACTAATTAAAACTCTATTTAATCCAAAGTTTTTTTTTTTCTGTAGCAACAGACGTCGATTGTAATTGAAGATGAGCTTTGCGCATACGTATCAAAGAAGTTGGACTGTAAGTTTCAAGCTTGTAGTGAGGTAAAAATAAGAGGCTGTAAAGTTGGTGGACAGGAAAATTATGTAGAGAATAGAAATTTTGCCAACTTAATTGGTATTTTGAAGCCTTTATATTTTAAATACAATATACTCTACAAATAAGAGATTAGTTTTCGGTAATAAATAGCTAATTATTAGAGAATGGGTTACTAAGTAATTAACATAGTCAATTATGGCTCGAAATAAAGTTTATTGATTTTCTAATAAGGAAAATGCTCTTAAAACCAGCTTCAAGTCACTTACCGCGTGCATTAACAAATTCTGAAATATAGCAAAGAAAACGCCTTCCGTCTCAATGTGCGGTCATGTCAAATTTTCTTCAATCAAATAGAAAAATTATGCGTACACACCGTTACGCTTCTATTAAATTCTACAGCTTAGAAATTAACTAGATGGAAGCAATTTATGCTTAACTTCATAGTCACAGTTAACCAAGGTAAGATACAAATCTATACATTTCATATACAGATCTATCAAAGAATATGCAAAGTCTCTCGATCTCGCATATCTTTTATCTCAGTTAATCCCAACTTATGTTACAATAATAGTCTTAGCTTACTAAATCACTCATTATGATACAAAAACCTCTCATTGTAGCTGATTTGACTCTTATTATTCTGATCAGGAGTTACTTCCAACTGCTTTCAATGTAAACGGTTAATTACAATGATTCCCTCCAATCTACAACATTTGTCGTCATTATCTTTCTTTCTTACCTTTCCTTTCAATTCTATTTCGCTTATATATCACTATCTTTAATTCAACATATTGCAGTAACACTCGCGTTCGTTTTGTGTCAAATGTAAACTGTTGATGATTACCTATTCGATCAAGATATTAAATATAATCGCTGTAGATGCATTGTACCTGACAGAGGTTGAAGCTTTTTCTCTAGTTTCGGAAATGCTTTTTCCTTATAGACTAAAAACCTTTGAGAGAAAAAGATAAATCAATAAAACGATATTTGTTTCCGTGTTATTTTTCTCACATTTTACATTATACATAGATTATACAATTCAAAATCTCACATTGTAAGTGGCATTTGTCTGCAGTAAAATCTGACTGAATCGAATTAATTGGAACCAGTGATGATTCGGGATCTTTTTCCGGAGAATAGGACAAATAAAATAAGTAAAACAAGCAAAGAATGTCTTTTATATTAAGCAAATCAAGCATTAATCATATTCACCAGAGTTTAAAGTGTTGATTTTATAGACAATTGAATTTGTTAAATAATTATTAACGTCGCAGTTAGATGCAACACGAGGACTGTTGGCGACGGTTTTGGGTCCAATTACCAGGGCGATGCCTAAACCTGACTTTTCGAAGGTCATCATTGTAGAACTCAGCTGAAAACCATTGTTCCTTTTCTTGAGTGACATACTTTCAATTCTCAAATCTCCTGTCCCGCTGTGGTTTTGTTTGCTCCTTGAATACTGGGGGAAATAAACGGACAACATCGTGACAATAGCGTGTGACAAAGTTACAAAGCTCGTCACTTTGATTCATCAATCAAATTTTGAGGAGATTGAGCAAGTGTATTGTAAGTAAGAAGACAGACGCTTTTGGTAACCTTACCACGCCTTTTCTAGATCAAAGTATAGTGCAATTTCTTCAGCGGTATGCATTGGTTGACCCTTCCTCAGGTAATCTGTTAAGGTATTTCTTCGTTACTCACCCCCCCCTTCCTTGCACATTCCTGAATTTTCACCTTCTTGGAGTGAGGTAAGGGGGGTCCTCTCCATCTTACTCCAAAAGATTAAAGTTCTCCCTTGATATGTAACGACGTGTTTGGTACGGAAAAGAAATTAGTAATCATAGAGCCAAGCATCATAGAGACATAACATCTTTGATATGATCAGATATTCGTGAATAAGTTTCCACACACGGCCTTAACTGAGATCAATCTCATTCGTTAATGGACCCGTGTGGTGACCGGGGATGACAGAATAGTCTCACTGTAGCTCATGCATGTCGTAAAAGGCGACTAAAATGGGTACCCAGCGTCTGGGGGTATAGCCGGGCACCCTGCCCCTGGGGATTATATCAGGGGACCTCAGGGACTTGCCTTCTTCAGGTTAGTATGGGCTTCACGAACCCGAGGTACCCTAGTGATCTTTCTTTCCCATGGGGTTTACTGTCTTTGGTAAACACGGGTGACGCACTCCCGGGATACCCTAGCGATCTTTCTCTATTTTCGACCCTCCTTCTTGTCAACCACTTTTACCTTTTTTCACCTTCACGTCTAGACCACAGTTTAATCTTGCTTGGCGCAGCATAGCCATATCTGGCTCTTGCGCCAATAAACTTTACATTCACTCACTCACTCACTCATTCGTTAATGATCAGTTGGACGGTTGTCCTTCGATTGAATAGAATAAAGTCCTCCCCTTCGTTCACTGTAGCAGTATCGCCTTCGAATGGTAGTCTTCTAATTATTGAATCGCCTGTGAGGGATTGCGGCTAGTTTAAAAATTCATTTTGCACTTAATAACGGTATCATATGATAGGTTATCGTTTTCATAAACAACTTTCATTTCATTGTAAATTTGGTGGTACTGAAACCTTTCAAATCAAAGATATTCATCACGTTATTTCTTATTTCTTTCACATTACGGGGAACTTTATTCTACGTCTTTCTGAAACCAAACAAATCAAAATTAATAGCTATAATTTAAAATATTAAAAACATAAGGATTTATTAATATGCGAAATGTGTTTATCTAGGTATGTAGGTCATTTCTTAGTAATAATAAAAAACTTTACAAAATCATCTCGTAAATTTTTTTAAAGTATATTTCTTTTTTAAAGGTATCTTATAACGCTTGTAATTGTAATGTTAGGAAATTTATTTTATGATAGTTCTTATTCCTTAAAAGAACCTAGTGCTATCGGTTGCTAACTCGCGGCCGCGGATTTTGTCGAGTCGTGGGTTCGAACCTTGATGCCACTGAAGACCTACCATGTAGCCGGACTGATGCACGTTAATCTGTTGAGCTTCAAAATCATTCCGTTGGCGTTGTGCGGAAGCCAGGAGAGGGAGGGGCAAGCTCAAGAGTCTTCCTCGTCACTTGACTGAGGTTAAAATTATGAGGTCGTGTCGTTTCTAGTGATTTGTTGACCCGTGTGGTGACCGGGGATGACAAAATAGTCCCACTGTAGCTCATGCATGTCGTAAGAGGAGACTAAAGTGGGTACCCAGCGTCTGGGGGTATAGCCGGGCACCCTGCCCCTGGGGATTATATCAAGGGACCTCAGGGACTTGCCTTCCTCAGGTAAGTACGGGCATCATGACCCCGAGGCACCTTAGTGATCTTTTTCTTTCCCATGGGGTTTACTGTCTTTGGTAAACACGGGTGACGCACTCCCGGTATACCCTAGCGATCCTTCTCTATTTTCGACCCTCTTTCTTGTCAACCATTTTTACCTTTTTTTCAACTTCACGTCTAGACCACAGTTTAATCTTGTTTGGCGCAGCATAGCCATATCTGGCTCTTGCACCAATAAACTTTACATTCACTCACTCTAGTGATTTGTTTATAAAACCGAGCCAATCGTATTATTTAAGGCATTCTTATAAAAATAAGGAAATCCGGTCTGAAAAAAAGATATTCTTTTTGAAAAATTTATAATATAATAACTAGCGAATCAATTAATGTTACAAAGGCATTCACAGGTGTTAATAAGTAGGCATATAGAGTTGTAAAAGTACCTATTTAAATTAAAAAAGGCTCTTTTAAAAGTTAGGACAAAAGTGGAACATTCTAAAATTTCTCTTTCTGCCTCAATAAAAGATTCTACTGATACAGAAGGAGCCTTAGAAATCATTAGAAATTTTATTGAAGAAAATTCAAGTAATACGATAAGAGAGAAGAACGAAACAAGAAACAAGAGAAAACATTTTATATTCTTGAAAGCTTGGCTCTAACTCTAGCAAGATAAAAAAGAATGCATGATTTTCTTTTTTCTTTTTTTAATTTCAAAAGAATATCTGAAATGCGATCCAACATATTTTAGTCTTGTCGGAACACTTTATTGCTCTAGATCTTTTAAAACAACTGTGGAATTTTCATCTCGCTTCTCGTTTGTTGACATTGAACGTTGAAATATGTATCTTGACATTGAATATGCCTTTCACTGATTTTTTCGAGTGTATAAAGAGGATGCTCGTTTTTTCAGATAATCATATGCTCGTGAAAATGAATTCATTTCTTATAAAATAGTTTTTTTTTTTTTAATTATTTATAGATAGGTTATTCCGAAATATGTACTGGCATTTGAAGACAGTTCTTAACAAATCCACTAGTGACGAGATTTTCAAAGGGCATTCAAAGATTTCGAAATATTTAAATTTTATTGTGCAGCAATAATATCTTTCAAGAATAACATTTTCCTTTAGAAAGATTTAGGGATTGTTTTTGTAAATAGTAAAAATACTGCTTACATTCACAAGCAATATGCCTCGTAATGTTACATCCTAGACAGATGACGCGGTCGATAAGTTTAGTTTAGTTTTTATTAACGTCGCACTACAAGCAACACGAGGGCTATTGGCGACGGACCTCGTAATTTTGAACCACGGTCAAGTGACGAGGACGACACCTGAGCTGGCACCCCCTCTCCTAACATCCACACCACGCCAACGGGAGGACTTTGGGCCCCGAACAGATTTAACGTGCATCAGCCCCGGCTACACGGCGGGTCTTTGGTGGCCAAGGATCGAACCCGCGACTGAACGAAAACCGCCAGCCGCTATCCACGACCTTGACCACTAGGCTACCGCGGCCCCTGTCTCCCAATGGTATAGTGTGGAAATTTGGCGAGGGAGGTGCCAGCTCAGGTTTCGCTCTGGTCATCTGAACGGGGCGCAAAATTACGAGGACCGTCTACAATAGCCCTGTGTTGCTTCTCAGTGCAACGTTATTAAAAGTAATCAATTAAAGTGCACACTTGCTTATCGACCGCGTAGGGCCGCTGTAGCCTAGTGGTCAAGGTCATGGACTAGCGGCTGGCGGATTTCGTTCAGTCGCGGGTTCCATCCTTGGCCGCCAAAGACCCGCCGTGTAGCCGGGGCTGATGCACGTTAAATCTGTTCGAGGCCCAAAGTCCTCCCGTTGGCGTGGTGTGGATGTTTGGAGTGGGGGGTGCCAGCTCAGGTGTCGTCCTCGTCACTTGACCGTGGTTCAAAATTACGAGGTCCGTCGCCAATAGCCCTCGTGTTGCTTCTAGTGCGACGTTAATAAAAACTAAACTAAACTAAACTAAAACCATTGGGAGACAAGTGAAGTCCTGTTGCACCTAAGGATCCGATACACGATGCATCTTTCGGGGCATCAGGACTTGAACCAATGACTCGACGAAAAACACCAGTAGCAAGTTCGGGACCTTAACCACTTGGCTACTACGACCACTAAGTGCATTCAATGTGCATATTACTGCCTCGATATTGTGAAGTTTTTGAGACCCAACAGATTTAAAGGGGTCCATTCTCATTAATTCGATTTATTGGATTAACTTTTTGGAGAATCAGGACTGAAACACATGGATGAGTTCGCCATCTACAATCAGGGGCTATAACAACACAACTATGGGTTTTTTTATAGCTATTTGAAGCCTTTAACAATAAAAATTGATATCATTCCAAATTCAAACTCTTAAAAATGTTTCATAAAAAGGGTTCTTAAATGGAAACATTGAAACATAACTTTAACTGTCATTGATACGTTACAGAAAAATTAACGAATTTTGGCATCACGATTATAACCTTAGACAATTTCAATAATGTGAAATAAATCGAAGGACAAGCATCATATCCATCGTAAATCAACCAATCAAACTCAAAGGACACTTCGAATTTTCAAGGGCTTTAATTTAATTCATAAGCTTAGCTTTAATTCATAAGTATATCTCTAAGGCTATTTTGTCACCTTTTCAAACAAATAATCAACATTAAATACATTGAAATATTTATCAAACGAAAGTATTCCTCTTTTTTGAATAAAACTTCTAGCTTCATATATCATTTATATCCCGGTTAATTTCCTACCAAATAAGTAGGCCCCATATTGCTTCTAAGTATAGCGTAACTGAATCAATCAAGTCGAATTAATTTCCGTACTTAAGAGTATTCTTTGTTTTTCGATTAAATTAAATTTTCCTTCAATGGAATTCAATTCGCAACATTCTTTCTTATAAGATATAACTGTAGAGAAACATGACAAGCCTTTTCCATTAACACGTGTTTATTCAAAACACATTTTTTTAGCATCGAACAATTGCATAATTAGTATAACAAAAACTATCTCATGCTCGTATTCTGCTACCTGCATTCAGCCATTTGTAGCCCCCCTTTCAACTTCACAAAACTCCTTAAAAAGGCCACATCTAAGCATCCAATTAGTTAGTTTCTATACATCATGTTGTGATGTAACAAAGGTGGAGTTCCGGGATTTACTTTATCGACCACCAACGGAAACTTGGCGTGGTGTGGAAGTTAAGAGAGGGGGTGCCCGCCCAGATGTCATCCTCGTCACCTGACCGAGGTTCAAAATTACGAGGGCCATCGCCAATAGTCCTTGTTGCTCCTAATCAGACGTTAATTAACAAAAACAAACATATCTACAGAAACTGTATCAAAGCTTAAATATTTTTTTGAACTGCGAATACAAATGACAATTTTACTGAAATGTTTGTTTTGATTCTGTTTTAGTTGCTATGTCTTCAAACATAAATAATGTAATCTTCACAAGGACTTTGTTTCACTTGGGAAAGATGAAATTATACATTTGTTTCAATAGCTTATTTACTAATTTTATTTTTTGTTTTTACAGCAAGGAAACGCATGCTAGTCATATAAAAAAAATTCTTAACCTGAAGTATTATTTAATCAAATTTGATAGAAAATTGGTGGAGGTTCATCTTTAAATATTCTAGAAGAGTGAATCAGTCATTAGGTTTTGATACGACAAAATGTATTAAAATGTAAATACTTTAAACAAAAACCGACCGTGAAAGTCTTGAAAGGTAAGACATAATAGCGCGTTTGCTATAAATTTTACAACGCACGAAAAACTGCTAGTGTTTCTAAAACTCCTCCTATTAGTTCACACTATCCCTATATATATATCTTGTTCAAATTTTCAATCGTTAATAAAATACTTTTTATTCATCCACTCAAGTTCAAATACATTTTTTAAAACTTGTAGTGGATGACATATGATAATACATTTTTTTCAAATATCAATTAAATTTATTTGGTGAAAATGCAGCTTAACCCAACCCCTTGGCGTGATTTCAAAAATTGCCAAACTTGGCGATTTTTTTTTTTTTTTTTTTTTGGCTGAACGTTAAGTTTGCGAAACGGACTAGGGTATGTTTAAACTGCAATTCGCATTCAAAGAACAAATCAAAAGTTCCTACCTGTCAGACGGTGGTCATCATCATCATCATGTCGAGATGTTGAAGATAGAATAAATCCACACAGAGTCAAAGAAATAACTATTGATATCAATTATTTTTAATTTAACTTTAAGATGTCACAACACAACAAACATTAACTATTAGTAAATATCCTAATTCGCAGGCATAACAAATTCACTAACATAGTTCGCTTTCAACATCTTCCTTCTCTCACTTACTCAGAACTAAACATAACTCTTTTTTTTTCTTTTTCACATTTGGCGCCTAGCGCCCTCTATCGTTAGTTTCAACAGGGTAGCCACATTTGGCAAAATACCGACAAATAATTCCTGTCGCCAAGGGTGGTTGGGCTGAACTGCCTTTCTACCAATTGTAATTATTTAATAAAATACAACTAAAATAAAAATTTCTTTGCTGACCTAAGCAAGAATTTACTTTAAATTTTTTTTTTATATATAACTTGTTTTTAGTTAAATCAACTTTTTTTTTTCACTTATCCAAATCTTTTTGGTATATTTTATAAAGTTTCCTGTGCGAGCTGTTTCTTTTACATGAAGTGTTTTTTCACTATTACTAACACTATTTATCTTTCAACATTAACGCTTACAGATTGTGATAGTGAATTTACATCACACCAAGAAACTACACGAGGGCCTTTGGTGACAGACTTCGTGATTTGTATCACGTTCAAATATCGAGGACGACACCTGAGCTGGCATCTCTCTCTCCAATTTTAAACACCACGCCTACGGGAGGACATGGGATCTCGACTAGATTTAATGTGCATCAATCCGGCTACATGGCGGATCTTTAGAGGCATTACGGCTTAAGTCCACGACTCGACGAAAACAACGCCAGTCAGAAGTCCGCGACATGACTACTAGGCTACCGTGGTCATGTAAATATTATTAATACTTCCCTTATATTAAATTTTTTTCAGAATCCCTGATATTATTTATTTACTTTCAACATCTATGGTTACTTTTGTTGATGTTAACAACCTTAGATTTTCCTACATTGAGCCCTATTCAGAATTCCTATCATTATTTATTTTTAATAATTTAAACGCAAATGTCTCCTTATTTACAGAAATCTGCAGTTTCTTTTATTCCCTTGTATTGATTACACACCCTAGAAACACTGAGTACTGAATGAGGAAAACACGAATAGCCGTTTCTTCTTATTTCGAAAATATTTTTTAATCATTATTCATGCATTAAAATGCTATTTAAAAAATTATGATTAAAAATTTCACAGGATTCTAGAAATAAATCGTTGTTGGTATTTAGGGTTGTATGATTTTGAAACTCAGTCGAATTTCTTTTCAGGATTAAAACTGAATTTAGTTTAGTTTTAATTAACGTCGCACTAGAAGCAACACGAGGGCTATTGGCGACGGACCTCGTAATTTTGAGTAATAACCCCCCACCCTCTCCTAACATCCACACCACGCCAACGGGAGGACTTTGGGCCCCGAACAGATTTAACGTGCATTAACCCCGGCTACACGGCGGGTCATTGGCGGCCAAGGATCGAACCCGCGACTGAGCGAAAACCGCCGGCTGCTAGTCCACGACCTTGACCACTAGGCTACCGCGGCCCCGATTAAAACTGAAAAGTAAGTTAGAAAAAAAAATTAAAAAATTCTATGTAAAGTTTTACAAAGAACAAATTCAGCCATCTATGGAGCGCTTTTTTATAATTAAATTGAATAACTTATTTAAATATATGAACTAAAGTTAGCGATGAAATATCGAGGAATGGACAACAGTAAACTTTTCCAATATTAAAATTAAAGCAAACGATAAAAAAATTGAAAAATGATCTGGTCCGATGAAAGTGATCCAACTAAAACAATAGCCCCTTGGGTGGCTAATAGAAGATAAGCAAAGAATTTTCACTTAACGGAATTTTATGTCAACTTCGCACCTTCACAAACGTTGACACACTGCAGAATATCTGTAATTGTATAACCCCAGGAAGTTATAAATCCACTCTTCAGAAGTCTTCATTTAACTTTATTCCATTATTTTTGTACTGAGTTCTAGATTAGTACTAGAATATGTATACGATACGTAACTCAAATTTCTTATGCCTGAATCTTATTAATTCATTTTTATATGCATGAGACATACATACTTCTCTAGTTATGTTTCATTTTCAAATATAGCCATTGTTATGTTTATATTTTCCGTTTTATTATTCAGTAATGAATATGTTTTGAGAAAAGTACACGTGTTTTTTTACACTTTTATCCTTTTATGAAGAACTTTATTACTTTAAAATAAGGGTTCAAATCACACATGTAAATCAGCATCTGAATTAGTTCAAATAATTATTTTCTAATCTTTTTTGCATGGTAATTCAAATGTAATAAATTATAAATTAGTGGACTATATAATTTGATAACAAAAGTACAGGTTATTTTTACAAAAAAAAAACCATCTTAGTCATCTATGCGCAATGACAGTAATCGGTATCCCATGGTACATGAATAATATAAAATCGTTAAGAGTTACAAAAACGGCCCTACGCTCAAATCATTTGTAGAATTTCACCCTGAGGTTCAGAAGAAGGTACAAAAACGACCATACACCTATGCCGGTTATATTGAGGTTCTAACTACGGTGGGAAGGAAGCAGAGACACTCGTCACACACCAAGAGCTAAGTTACGTTTGTGGCCGTTGTAACCTAGTGGTCATGGCCACGAACTCGCTGCCGACGTTTTCGTCGTAGGATTGAACCTTGATGTCACTAAAAACAAAGAAAACCCGGGGCTGATGCACGTGAAATCTGTCGAGGCTCAAAGTCCTTCCATTGGGGTGATATGGAAGTTAGGAGAGGAAAGTGCCAGCTCGGGTGTCGACCTCGTCACTAAACTAAGGCTCAAATTACATTGCCATTAGTCCTCGTGTTGCTTCTAGTGCAAAGTTAATAAATCTAATTAAGGAAAGCTATACCAAACCAAAACGTATCAAACACTTTACTTTGTAGTGTTTTTGGATGAAATTTTCAGGACATAAATGTTATTAAACATAAATGAACGCAAGCGTAAAAATTAGTACTTTTATATCTATATCTATATCATCAATTAGCCAGTTGAAAAAAAGGTACACAAGTTAACAAAAAGAATTTCTTTGATAATATCTACAAAACTATCAGCGGTAGATAACCACAGCCCTAGAAACTTAAACGACTTCCCATTCAAACATTAGGCGAAAAAAAGGATAACGATATATTAGAAGTCACCCCATTTGAAAAGACAAAACATTTGCTCCTATCTGCTAGGACTCTATTTACCCATCGTTTAGAATTCTCGCCAGAATGCGTTTGGAGGAAAGTATCCTCAACAAAGAACTCATTCTTAGGATCTATTTACTATAAAATAAATGTAAATGGCTTTTAAGAGAGAGTCAATGATTCGGGATATTAGATACAGATTGGAAACACACGCTTACGGATCACACTTGATGGACATTGAAGAGGGATTGGAAGTTATGCATCTAATCAAGCGTTATCTCAAGTCCTGGTGCTGCACAATGGAGGCAATTGGCTGGGATTAAAACCGAAAGAGATTGAATTCCGGATTATATAATATCTCTCTTAGATCAATTTCTTATAAAAGAGAATTCTATTAAGGAGAGAATTGGGTTAAGGAATTTTGATTAGTAAAAAGGGTAAAATGCATTGTTACACACGGTCATTTACAATTGAAATTTATAAGACAAGCAACACAACCCATTTTCAGGTAATTACACCAATTTGATTAGCATTAGAAGAGTAGAGAAATGATTTAAAATAAATATGCATAAATTCAGCAATTAATTGAATAATAGAGTTAGTAATGAGTTGGTACCGAAGGGGATAATGCAACGGTCTTCCTTCTTTATGTAACTCAACAGTCATTTAAACGTCTAATTAAATAGATAAAAAGCTCAAAACTGTAGTTGAAGATATGTAAAAGAGAAAGACTACACAGTTTATGATTTTTCAAAGAATATACAAGATCGCTCTGTCTCGAATCCCTCTTAACTCAGTTAAGCCTAGATTATGATCTGATAATAAAATCTTAGCTTACCAAATCCTTCATTTCGATTCAAACACTTCTTGATTATAGCAGATTCCTCTTATTTTAGTCAAGAGCTAACCAATTCTGTTACAAACAATTAAATCACTGTCATTTATGAACATCTATCTTCCTGTAGTTTTCTCTTTCTCCTTTTCTTTCCTTTCAGTTCTATTTTACTTATACACTACTATCCCGAACTCATTTCTCTACATTTCTTAACTTCATACAATTTGCCTAATAGTGTCTCATTTTGTTGGCAAGGAGTTGTTATTTTACGCTATTCAAATTACAAAGCAGGGCCCCGAGGTTAGTGAAGAGAAAATATAGCCCCACTTAACAATAGTGAGAATCCGGTAGTTAACGAACAGCAGAAAGCATATGTAATCATCTATAGCTGATGGATGAAAGCTTAAGAAAATTTGGATTCATTTCAGTTTGACGAAATTTGAAGAATCCGCTCGGATCTCCAACATTTGGGATGGAACTTACTCTAACCCAAGTGAATGGGCAAAAGATATATCAGGTTATTATTCTAGGCTAGACTACAGACGAGTTGAATATTAGTGGACAAAGATGGAGCCTTGTCGAAATTTAAACAATTTAAATAAACTTAGATATACATAATCATTCAATTTCCGTTTCCTTTAACTGTGGTGCACGTGATTTGCGGTCTAAGACTAACTTAATGACTGTAAGCTGGTAAGCGATGACTTCCGAAATTAATAACAAGGAGGCGTTATACAATAATGACAGGAAGTCGCGATTTGTGTTCCACAGCGTACAGATTTGTCTAATCAGGCTAGGAATCCAGTGAAACTGAGACTGGATGACAGCTACAAATGTATATTCGTGTGGTTTCAACTATTGAACAAATTTGAAGCCACTTGAATGATGTATTTGTATCGTGTTGGCTGACAAGGATTACGGCACTCGAGGAGATAGGTTAGTCTTACGAAAGCAAATGTCGAAATGTTTTAAATAAGTGACAGGTTTGAAGAATGTGCTTTTCAGAACAGCAGTCGAGCATTCACTGATTACATGATAGTCTTTCTCTCAGCATAGTAAAAAACTTTAATCAACTTGCACGTGTACGTGCCAGCATGAAACACTGCCACCTCCGGCTGAAACGCCTACGTGACATAATGTTTCCTCGTTCATTCCAACCGTTCACTCATACGTGCAAAAGTCTTGGAATGTTTAAAAAACTAAAAAAAAATTCTCAATCTAGCATGTGTCCATAGTATTTGAAGTATATGTAAATTTAACCTTGAATTAGAAATGAGATATGACCCGTGTAGTGACTGGGAATGACAAAATAGTCCCACTGTAGCTCATGCATGTCGTAAGAGGCGTCTAAAATGGGTACCCAGCGTCTGAGGGTATAGCCGGACACCCCGCCCCTGAGGATTATATCAGGGGACCACAGATACATGCCTTCTTCAGGTAAGTACGGGCATCATGACCCCGAGGTACCTTAGTGATCTTTTTCTTTTCCATGGGGTTTACTGTCTTTGGTAAACACTGGTGGAGCACTCCAGGGATACCCTAGCGATCCTTCTCTATTTTCGACCCTCCTTCTTGTCAACCAATTTTACCTTTTTTCACCTTCACGTCTAGACCACAGTTTAATCTTGTTTGGCGCAGCATAGCCATATCTGGCTCTTGCGCCAATAAACTTTACATTCACTCACTCACTAGAAATGAGATATAAAGCGGACTCACCTGCAAATAGAATTTTACTATACAAACATAGAGGAAATGCATGCTCTGCACTAAAAAGCTCCTGAAAGTGTACGTCAGAAGGTCTTCAACCTCGGTCCCACGGAACCCTATGGTTCCTAGGAACTTTTACAGGGGTTCCACAAGAGATCACTATTTAAGTAATCAAAGCGCCAAAAGTTTAGTAAAATTTTAATTTTTATGAAAGATTGAATTCTTAAAAGCAGTTTACTTGTTAAAATAAATATAAATAAATATTTAATGGATGAAATAAAAATTTAAATTTCGTAAAAGTCACGAGCTTCAAATATATTAACTGAGACACATTAGGTCACGTATTAGTCTCCATTCTTTGTTCATGTGAAGAGTCGCTCACTTATTTGGCCACTTATTTCACTATTTTCCAGGTATAAAGTAAAATTTATGAAACCCTTTTAAAATTGAAATTTTTGAGCAGATTGCATTTTAAATGATAATACTAGGTTGCTTTCCTAATTTGCATAATACTTTGTAGACAGCTACGCTAATCCCAATAAAAATGTAAGAATTAGATTGTTCCAACAATTATCAGATTTGCAAAAAACACTTTTCTTGAATATTTCCATGTTGAAAAAGATAAATTATCTTGGTTCAAAACTCTTCTCAAGGCCGTGGCACCTCCAAACTCCCAATAAAAGAAAAAGAACAACAAATTGATACATCGACCGACATTCATTTGAAACTAAATTTTAGTCAAGTTGATATTATACATTTTTAGATTGACATTTGAAAAGAATATTCTTGAAATTGCCAAAAGAATAAGAAACATCTAATGACATATGTTTCAAACTATGCATGTGATAAATCTTTCTCTTAGTACGCTGTGACAAAAACAAAACACGAAAATAGATTTAATACTGAAGATTAATTGGGTTGCAGATTTCAACTATTATTCCAGATGTAAAAATACCTTATAATAAAAGATAATCGCTACCAAGTCATTAAAAAAATTTATTAATGTGTTGTTATTTAAAATATTGTTACTTTAGTTTATTAATTATAGAATGTATTTTAGAAAACCAAAAAAATACCATTTGCAAATTCAAAAACCACCCTGACCATTCATTATCTTATTAAGACGTTTCTATTGCGATAAAATAGAGATGAAATAATAATTTTGTAAATTTGAATAGAGGACAAAGTTTTGATGTCTTATTTTTTCTTAGCTTCGATCAAAACGTTCCTTCAAGAAAATGGTAATCTCAAATACAGAAGTAAGTTAAATAACTTTCTGTTCGAGAAGGGGAATGGTAGGCCAATATAGTTTGGAATCTGTGCTCTAGAACTACACTTGGACTATTGACAGCTGACATCTAAATGTTTTTATCGGAATTTCAACGATTTTTTCATATCAAATATTTCTTGCCTTCTTCTTTCAGAAAATGTGCAGAAGTAACAACATAAAAAAATATGTTTTTTCCATATTTTAAGATTTCTATCCGAAAGAGTTTCCTCAACGAAACTGTATTGCTTTTACTTTGACAGTAAATATTTGCTTTTTGCCAATCCTTTTCAATTGAGCTAAATTTAGAAGAGAGAAAAAAATTCATTAATGGTGAAGTTTCAATACATTCACAATCCACGGATACGGAGCTCGTATAAATCGGAAGCAAAAACCTAAATATTTAGTTTGACTCATATATATATATATATTCATTTGATTCTCAGAATAATCACCATATCAAACGCATATTAATACGTCTCTGTGATTTACATCTATATACGAATCTAAAGACTAATATTACAAAAATATACTTAACTTAATTGGGTCAGAGTCAGTAGAAGAACTTGTATGCGAGTTCAACCTCTTGTCCGTGTACAGCTCTTTACTTCTCACTAATTTCATTTCCTACATCTCTTCACTCTCACTACTAAAGGCACGGATATAGCTTCTTCTTTGTAAACTTTCTATTACTCTCTTTATCACTAACTTATACTATTAAATTCTCCAGCGTTAAGAATTCCTCACCTATTCACTACGTTCCATTATACTCGATCCAATATGCATAAGTCCCGGTTCATTTACAAAAAGAGGCTCAGAAATCAATTAACCCATTAGCTTCGTAATATTTTTTTTCATGGCCGACCCTATATTTGCAATTTGATTTTAAGACAGTTAGAAGAAAACGAATCCACATTCCTCCTCAGAGAAGTATTTCTTACGATACGCCATTCAAAACCAATTGCTTGAAACTCCCGATTTGTTGAGATGTATCAAATGAGTTATACAACATTCAATTGATCAATTTTTCAATGCTCTAGGACTTATCGTCGCCTTTTTCAGGAAGAAAGGATACACTAAGAAAGTACACCTCTTCAGACCGTCTCACAGCTGGCAATGTAATAATGGACTTGAAATTTGATACGGGCTGTTAGTCGACTGCGTAAGCTAATCAGATGGCATCATATGAAAGCCCAAAGTGTTTGTTTATAGCAATGTGTGTGAGTATCCAGTTATAAAGTAAGTACATTCAACAATATATTAGATATTAATTCCAATTTACCTCTAAACATTTATGGATAAATCAAAAATTATACAAAAGAAGAGCATAATTTTTGTAGTTTTAACTTTAAAGTTGGAAAACTTTACGAAAATTTACATCATTACATTATGTTTAATGAAAATTGTAAATAATCGAAACATTCTTTAGAAACTCTTGCAAAAGACGAATTTAAAAATTTGAAAGATTTAAGAATAATATTATAAGAAGAAATATACATAAATAGCTTCACATTTCATAAAAAATTGTTTGAAAAAAAAACGCACCATACAAAGAAGAGTATGCAGACCAATTTATTTCTTTACATCCTTTTATGTCAGACGACTTTCAAAATTTGATTATACGAATACTTACAATGTTGGTTTTCAATGAACTCTAAAGAAATTCTGGTATGAAAATAATGCAAAATTTTTATTCCGCGTTATTCAAACTCTGAGCCAAAGTAAACCGGATTTAATGAATTGCAAGTATTCATTTTATATATGAGACAGAATCTAACCATGCATGTATAACTAAATTACTTTTACTACTTTTTAACTTCAAACTAAAAGTTGTCGCTGTTTTTCTTTACCTTTGGAAAGTCTTAAAGACACAAGCTGTGTGCTGACATTTATTCTTGGTGCTTTGAAAATGCACAAGAAACAAGAAGAGTATTGATTTTTTGCTCTTTGGTTTAAACAAAACTTAGATTTTACTTTCATGAGAAGATTTATTTCTTCAACAGGTCCTTTTTTCTTAATTTTAATTTTAAGATTGTTTGAAACTTCTAATACTCATTATTTACTCATAATTCAAGGACTAGTATTTAATTTTACTTTGATGGCTATCTTTGCTTAACGTCTATGAATAGAACTTAAGTTTGATACACTTTGAGTTCTATTCGTCAGCAGACGTTAATACAGACATAAATCTGTTTACATTAAAAAAAAACAAATGAAATAGGAAATTACACTCACCGTCAAAAAAATTGCTCCTAGAGGAAATAGTCAGATTGCAATGATATTTGAAAGTAAATTAGTACTGACCAACAACAAGAAAGGATTAAAACCTGAGCAAAAGAATGAATAAACTTATTGGTCAATATACAAAACCATTACAACTCTCAATAGGATGTTGAGCCCCCATTATTTCTAATGCATTTTGACCGCACGTAGAGGCGTGGAATCGTAGACGCTCTTTCCGGTGTCCTTGACTCAACTCATCCCATGTAAATTGAACTTTGGAATGTAGGTCTTACAGATTTAGCTGTAAACAGAAAGATTTATAGCATTCGATAAGTATTCTATGGGGGACAGATCTTGTTGACCTAGTAAGAGTGTCTATAGATGCGAAACCAGTTCTGTAGATGGCATCAGTATGAACATGAGCGTTGTCTTGTTGAAAAAAGCGGACTCAAATGGGCGTTCCAAAAGAAATGGCTATCATTCGAAGGACCTCAATTTGGGCCGTTAAACTAGTTCTGATGAAGATCAAAGGTGAATAATCATTGCATGAATTCATACCCCATAACATTACATCCTACAATTTGGATGTGTTACAGTGGCAACAAATCGTCCATCGTAGTACTGACCACGTTGCCTTCACAATCGGGCGCAATTATCCTCCTCACCAAGATAAAAGCAAAACTCATCACTAAACATGACCCACTGTCATCTCGCAAACCTCCAAGCTACTCTTTCGTGACACCATTTCAGTCTGTGGCGACGTTGCTGAGGTGTCAGAGGTAATCTCCGTGTTAGTCTCTGAGCAAGCTATACAGGTCGTGCAACATAGTTAATGAACTTCAGCAGAGTGCTTCAGTTACGGAACGCTTTTAGCAGAATTAGATTTGACTCATTGATTATTAAGTCCCTCAAAAGCAACACGATGTATATTGGCAACAGACCTCGTAATTTTGAGCTTTGGTCTAGTGAAGAGGACGATACTTGAGTTGTATTTTTGTCTTTGAACTTCAACACCTCGCCAAAGGGAGGACTTGTGCTTCGACCAGATTTAATATGCGTCAGTCTTACTTCAAAATGAGTCTTTAGTTGCATCAGATCTCAACGAAAACAATGCCAGCCGCGATTCCACGGCAATGACTACTAAGCTAATGAGGCCAATAGCAGGATTAGGTACAGAACAACATGAATAGCATATATTAGGAATTTCATTTGCATCTGATCTAGTTTCAAAAACATTTTTTAAAAAAACACATGATAGTTCTTATACTATATTTCTTTGAGCAAGCGATTCACTTTTCTTTAATTTAGATCGACAAGTGAATAGATCATATTTGTATCATTATAATATTTATTTTTAACAAAGGAACGACACCGTGCAGATGGCCGATTTTGATGGTAAGTTTATGACGTTGGGTTATTTGCGATTTTCTCTTCCATAACAGCGGAGACTTTATAACAATCTGAATTGCATGCAATTACAATTTCTTTCCAACGAAAACGAAACGCAATTAGGTAAATTAGATGAAGATAGAAGTGAGACAAAGCTTATTAGAGACAATGATATATAGATAAAATGGAATTGAAGGAAAATGAAGGGAAGTTGAGGATAAAAACATGTTGATAGAGATTTATAGTTGGAATCAAAGCATCCTAGTTTCGTGGATTAAAGAAAAATCTATTTAATGTTTTAAGCAATGCAGTTATTATGAATGAGAATATTTGAATTCAGAACGAGTGATTTGGTTAGCCATGATCTAATATTTAAATCATAATCTATACAGGATTTTTAAGTTAATTGGGTTTCGAGACAGAAACACTTTATTCATTCTCCAGTGATTATTAATAAAGTATTTTAGTTTTTTCTTACGTGTATTTAATTGGAGCTCAGGGTTTACTGTTTAATATATTAGATTAAGGTAAGGGACACGAGGAGAATTATTAAGGACAGTCATCGCAGAGTTTCTCATAGAGAACTTCTGAGAGCGACGAGGCAGAAATAAATATTTGCAAGTGAGAAAGCAGAGTGTGCAGTGTACAAAACAGTAGGAGTTTAAATGCTTAAAATAAGGCTTATTTATATAACTTTTACTTAAATTTTGAAGAAGCATTTTCTTCAGTCCCACTTCGTAATATGTTACATTTACTTCAGGCCTAGTGCCACCGTCAGTTTTCTTTCCTATTCTTTTAAAATTTGTATGGCTCAAGTTACTTATAAAATACATGAAAGAAATTGATAAATGATTTTCTTTGTATAAAATATATATATTCAAAAATATTGAATTAAATTATGTAAAAGTGTGTTAAATTCCTTGAAGGATTTTATTTAACCTTTGGTAATTAAACTTTCAAAAAAAATATAAATTATAGACCAGCGGGATCAGAACTATGCATCGATGGGTGTGAAGGAGATTTTAGGGGCCTTTTTGGGTTTAAGGCTAATTTAGAGGGTGTTAAGAACCTACTGCAACCTTCTGGGGTATTACTCACAAAATCGAGAGAAAACTTCAATTACGACTAAAAATCATCAAAACCATGTATTAAAATAGTTCTAAATGCCTTTTAAGCAAGATTAATTCGTATTAAATGTAGGTTTACCATTACTATATGACTTTGTTCCCAATATTTTTTTGATTTTTACGTGAAACATTTGCAGCATGTGTAAGGCACCACATGGTACAGCAGTATGTATATGTTTGTTCTGGCGCAATCAACAAAGCTTATATTTAAAAGTTTGAACAAATCACGACAGGTTCATTGCTCCCATCAACATACCACCACTAATAAGGACATTAGACAATTCACGATTTTCAACTCACTAACCATGGAGGCTACTCTGTTTAAATTCCAAGCTGTAAAATATAAAGATTTGCGATATATTTATAGAAGCGACATTAAAAGTACTGTATTTTGAGCAATATTTTCAACATTTTTGAAACTTTCAAGAAATGCCTTTGCAAAATTATTTTTTCTGGTATTTCGTGACTGAATTAATAGAAAAAATTTATAAAAATATACGTCATTTATGTTTTAAAAGAAAATCTTCCTAGATGATTGTATATCTTATATTCTCTTAATTTTTTTTTAAAAAAAGATTTAATCTGGTTAAATTTCATCGGAATAACTTTCCAGCTTCTATATAAATTAGTGTGATTACTTCGAAATATATTTGATTTACAGTAAGGAATTTTTAAGGCTTAAGGACATTGAGCAAATACGTAGTTTTAACTGTTAATGGAAAATGGACTTCTGATTTTATATGTCAAAATGTAATAAATGAAACATGGGGAAAAGGTAGTAGCTTCAAATCGACATAAGTCCTCTAAATTAAGTTATTTCAGAAGTTAATAAAGTCTCAGTACATTATAAAGGATTATTAGAATTTTTTCCCCCATCTGAAAAAAAAAAGTGTTTCCAAAGTGAATCATATCGTGTAACACACGTCGAAGACAGTTCGATGATACAGAAGATATATTACATAGAAGGTAATAATATTGACAATAATTACCTATCACAACACGTAACAATAGAAGAAAACAATGTTTGATTATTATTGTTCATAAGTACATTGTTGATAATATTGCTATCTAACAATGTACACAATAGAAGAAAATCTCTACAAATATAACAATGGAAATGTGTTTTTTATTCATTTATTGCTCGAAAGTGCTGATTTCTTGTGACTTTTTGAGTGCTCTTATTTTTTGCTTTTTTCTTAAAGTGAATATTTGAAAATGACTGACGTCATTGCTTTGGTCATTGAGACCTGTGTGTACCTGCTATACTGGTTCACGTTCGGGAGTGGTTCGCCCTCTTTTGTGGAGATACTTTGTTACTCGATCGTTGTTGAAGTGGTTAAGATGTGCAGTTTTTTACAATTTCCCGTTAGAAGCACTTTAGGTGGAGGTAGCTCAGTAGAGGTTCAGGAGAATTCTGTTGATGTTAAAGTTTCTGTTGAAAACTCTTTTGCTGTAAATGACTGTCTGGCTCCGGATTTGAAAGTGGACTTAGATCCAGAGACGCAGGATGCTATCGTAAAACCATCAAAGGCAGACATAGTTCCTGTTGTCCATTCGGAGGTCGTTTACAGTTTCTGTCAGGCTTTGGACTTGAGAGCTAAACTAGCTCCAGTGGAAACCCGAGTAGTTTTCGATCCTCCAAAACGCTTGAAAAAGCAGAAGGTAGTCCCTGTTGTCCACTCAAAAATCGTGTTTAGCATTTGCCTTGCTTTAAACTTAGAGGCAGAACTTGCTAACTAAAGAAATGTAACAAAATTATAATTATTTATGGATAGTTAACAGTTATAAAGTGAATTCAAATTAAATTGAGGTAATCTTGCTGTTCGTTCATTAACAACTTAGAAATTCTTCTTCGCCAGAAATAAAATTGCTATTGATTTCTTCGCAATATCGCTATTGTATAATGGATATATAAATGGTATCAAAAATTATTTTACCAGTTTTTTTAAATTACTTATTCTCACGTGCAATTGAAACTGAGCAAGAGTGAAAATTCCCCCTCTTTTACGATAAATAACATTTTAAAAGGGCACATTTAGAGAACTCACTATATGTTTTAATATTTTTCAAGTACATGGAAATTGATTTGATAGTTTAATAAAATTCCTTTTTGCAATTTAAGCATCAATCATAACTGAAAAACAAGGAAAAATAGGAACTAATGCTAAAAAGCGTTCATCTAGAATTTCTAATCAAGGATTCCACTAGCAGGCACTTCTAACACTTTACAGAAAAAGAAAAAAAATAGATCAAGATTATTACTAATAGAAGCAAAATTTTCAAATCACACTTCTCGTTGAAGAAAGATTCACAAAAATAGAGACGTTACAGAATTTGGAAGAAAGAAAAGACATCAAAATATACCAACTAAAAAGTTCAACGAGAATATCAAGTCATCTATCTCTATGGAGAAACTTAAAGATAAAGAGTAAAGGGAAAACTTACTTAAAAAGAAAAAGACCTTACTGCATACCACCTGAAGTGTCCGAAAAAATGTCATCATCCACCTCTCTGGGGAACCTTTCAAGATGAAGTTTGAAGGGAAATAATTTGAAAAGGAAAATATCTTACTTCAAACCACCTGGAGTGTCCGGAAAAAATGTCATCATCCACCTCTCTAGGGAACATTTGAAGATGAAGATTGAAGGGAAATAATAATTTGAAAAG
>BMAW01006309.1:205045-215224 GCA_019974015.1 Nephila pilipes | reverse complement strand
GAATCTGAGGGATGCATATCTCTCAGATGTATTGTCCTCGTCGAACACGTCGTTAGAGTTGCTGATTCTCTTGTATACATCATACGCGAACTCACCATTGATGTCTACAAGGCTCTCACGTTGGGGCTCTATCTCACTTTCTATCTCGGAATCTGACGGATGCATATCTTTCTGATGTATTACCCTTGTCGAACACATTGTTAGAGTCACTGATTCTCTTGTATATCTCATTAACGAACTGATCATTGATTTCTACAAGGCTCTCGCTTTGTGGCTCTATCTCGCTTTCTATCTCGGAATCTGAGGGATGCATATCTCTCTGATGTATTACCTTTGTCGAACACATTGTTAGATTCACTGATTCTCTTGCATATCTCATTCACGAATTTATTCTTGATGTCTAGAAGTCTCTAATCTTGTGGCTCTATTTCGCTTTCTATCCCTTAATCTTATAGAAGCATATGACTCTCTGATGTATTGTCCTTGTCCAACACGTCGTTAGAGTCGCTGATTGTTTGGTATTCATAATAAACATATTCATCCTTAATATCCAGAAGATTCTCGCGTTTTAGTTCCATGTCGCTTCTTTTAAGAGTAATATCTTAAATATGTGTAATTATCCAGGCGAAGATTATGGACGAAAAACTGAGCACCGAATGTGCTGGCGTTGAAAGTCTGTAGTGAAATGGTTGCTTTCCAGTATTGAGCTGGCAATATCTAAGTAAACTGCCTATTTGCAACCGGTTCAGAGCTTCTGAGAGCTAAATGACCAATAGCGTGCATACAACAATGAGAATCCGTCCCCCTTTCAGGGGAGGCCGTTTAAAGAAACACAAACGGTAGTTTTACCAGATTGTGTACGTTTTCGTGAATTCTGCTTCTTTTTTCTAAAACATGAAACATTAAATTTATTTTCGTGCTGTGAATTTTAATCCTATTCATTTGAAACCAGTTTGGAAAACACAAACTACCATCCTTGTATAATTTGATAATCGAAAAGTGTCACCAGATTTAATCCATATGACAAATAACAATTAAATTCATTCCTTTGCTAAATTTTTGATTTCTAAACATTAATCATCATCTTCGTATTTTTTTTGAATCATCTATTTTAAACCTATCTGACTTGGTGGGGGAAACCCCCCACCATAACTTATTTGCTTTTTAAAGATATATTGGCCTTTTACACCAAATTTGAATTTTTAACTTTTAATGTTTATTTATACTTTCTATGAATTCCTGTTTATAAATTGAAAATTTTAATTCATTTTAACAAATGTTTGGCGCAGCATAGCCTACCTTGGCTCTTGCGCCATAAAATCTCAGTCAGTCACTCACTCAGAAAATTCAAGTAAAAAAATACATGCGACGTATAGTAAATTTGGAGATATGTTCCATAACCTTAAAAAGTCACGCAAGATGAAAAAAATAAATACTTTCCAAAAATACCGTGCAAAAAAAAAGTAACAATGAAATCCATATTACACAGTTATAAAACAAAATATTACAAAAAATTATTATTTTTTATTAAATTTTTTTTTAATTAGTGTACAGTAAAAATTCAATCTATAGGTACATACAATATATAAAAATTCATATTGAAAATAGGAATAAAACTTCTATCTAACAACTATTCATCGCTACTTGATAACAAGCGTGCACGTTTATTAAGAACTGGACCATAAAATGTTAACAACAGTAGATGCATCACATATGTCAACACAATTGTCGGATTTGATTCAAATGAAGAATTTCGTTCGTTATTCACGGCCGCAGTTAGGTTTTTTACTGTAACAAAGCCTATTATTAGAGTCTGGTTTTTTTTTTGTTTCTCAAGTTGCTCATATAATTCTTGATATCTTGCTACTCAAAACTTAAGATTACGTTTAAATTTTAATACACGTCCTATGTCATGATCTTGAGTAAGAAAATGTTCCATACTTGTAGCAAATTTCAAGCCCTATCGAATTAAATCAGCTATTAATAGCTGAACTTTATCTTCGACTTCGTCATTATCGACTTCCTTAACATCATTTTACCTTTTTATCCAGTTTCATAAATGCATAAAATTTTTATGTTTTTAAAATGTTTTTGAATTGATTTTAACGAATGTTTGGCGCACATAGCCTACTTTGTCTCTTGCGCCATTAAACCCTACAGTCACTCACTCCTTAATATCATACACTGTCATAAATTTGATCAAATCGTCCCCATCCAAAGGGTTTTCTAGCATCAATTCTGCGATGTTAGCCGTATGCATGTTGTTAAAATCTTCGCCACCAATTGCATTTGATTTAGTTATAATTTCAATCAATTTTTATACAGCTGATTTTTGTATTACAAAATTTCCACTTTTATCGCAATCTAGCAAAATGTTTTTCCAACTAGCATTTAAATTCAATTGGTGCAACTGTTTGATGACAAAAGAAGCATGTGTAGTAGAATTCTTAATCGTATACTTTCTCCATGCTTCCACTACAGTTAATTTTCTTTCATCCACCGAGTCTAAAATATATTTAAACGTTTGTCTTTTGTAGTACATTTTAAATGCTGCTGTAATACCCAGATAAAGAGAGGCTGAATCAAAGAGGTGATATTAGGAAGTAAAAACAGCATTTGAATATTTGGAAAATATTTTTTTTGTGTGGGGGGGGGGATTCGTATTGGAGCAAAAAATTCGTGTGAAAAAAGATCGCGTAAAAAAAGAGTTGGGTGTATATGTACCTTTCCTCAACTAATATCGGGATTTACATTTCATATTTATATTTAAATTTACGACGTCTTTCCTATCAAATGAAATTCGATAACGCCAATTTGATTAACATTAGAAGAGCAGGGAATGGATGTTAAATAAATCCTTTTAAAAGTTATAGATAGTTTAATATTAGAATTAGTAGTGGATTGATAGTGAAATCAGTAGCGAAAAGCCAGATTAGTTACCAAAAAATAGAAATTGTATGTGATTATCTGTAGCGGATGAACGGAAGTTTATGATGATCTAAATTTATTTCAGTTCAGCGAATGTTGTACAGCCTGCTCAGATTTTGTAATACATTGACATAAGAATACTTTGACATAAAATTTATAGATACAAATGTTCTTTTTGAATTAAATAAGAATCGTTCTTATTGAAATCATTGCATAAAAAAAGTTAAAAATAAATTGGCATGATGCCAAAACAGAATATGTTCATAAGAATATACTGATATGAAAATTCTAGATACAAGTTTTCTTTTCGAATTGATAAATGTAATTACTAATCAAAATACATTGAATCAAATTGAATCGAATGTATTATCAATTACAAATATGTAGGTCGCACGTGTGTTTCTTAAATCTACTTTAATTATCTGGGACGAAAATTCTAAATCCAGGAAAACAAATATATATTTTTTCTTTCCGGAAAAAACAAATATATAAAAAACAGCAAAATAACACTCGGAATACTGACGACGTATTCTTTTTTTTTCTCTGGTGAGAAATTTATTCTATTTTTCCTGGCGGAAAGTTCTCTTTTCTCTGACGAGATATATAATTCTACGTTCCGGGATGGAAAAAACTTTCAATTCTATACTTTTAATAAATTTAGCGCAGACAATTAAAATAGTAAACAATGGGAGCATGCATTTACACAAAATATATGAAAGCTCTCACCTGATACGATCCTGCCGACTGCGCCAGTAAAACACGTTTCATTTTGATTGAGTGGTTGTAAGGCGGTGAGAGTGGTTGTAATAGAAAATAATAAGTTAACCCAGACTTTCTTTTTTAACTGCAAAACTTTAATTTAAATATTAATGCAGTTTGAAACACAACATTTAAGACAGTTTTCTTAACCTTTTTGGTGCAATGGACCCCTTTAAAATTTTTAAATATGTCACGGACCCCTCTGTGAAAAAAATTTGTTTAAACGTCAATTATTACAAAATATATTCTATTTTATTATTTAAATATTTTTATTTCAATAATATAACTGTAGAGAGATATCTTTATGTTCCTGGATATAAAATAATAATTGTAATTTGTTTTCAATGTGAAGGCTGTTGCTGCTTTTCCTTGATTAGGAGATTGAATTGAGGGATGGTTTTCGACAAAGCAACGCGCATTTCATGTTCGACATTCAGTCGATTTCGATGTTTTGTTTTTATTGTTACGAGTGTGGAAAATCCTGATTCGCAAAGATATACCGTAGCAAATGGAATAATGGCTGCCATAGCTCGTTTTACTGGCAATGGGTAGGCTTCTCTTAAAGAAGACCAAAACTCCCCAAGAGTTTTTGAATCGAAATCCATTTTTAACAAGGACTTTATTTTCAAATCAATTAACTCGTCTTTGGCAAGGTCCATGTCGTCGATACAGTCAATATCACAAAGAAAAGGATTACGAATCCACAACTCATTTTTTAGTTATTTCATCCAAATTGAAATATTTTTCAAATGAAACTTGAAGTACTTCCAGGTGCTCACAGATTTCATCCTTCAAGTTATTCAATAACAAACTATGTTGCCGAAATCCATTTTCAAAAATGAATTCGTCCAACATTTGAAAGTTTGCATATATCCCATTTTGAATTCTAATTTTCCAAACAGACATTTTCGATAAAAATGCTTGTAGTTTTTCAGTGGCATCCATAATTGTTGTATCAGGCCCCTGAATTGAAATATTTATATCGTTCATGTGGTTAAAAATATCTGCCAGGTAAGCCAATTTACATATAAAATCTTTGTTATTGAAATATTCGAAGAGCGAGTTATCTTTTTTTTCCAAAAATAGTGATACTTCTATCTTCAACATAAAAATTCTTTTCAAAACCTGCCCTCGAGACAGCCAGCGCACTTCCGTGCGGTACAGAAGTACCTCATGTTCTGCGTTCATTTCTTGACACAATGTTTTAAAAAGACGATTATTAAGAGCTCTACTTCTAATAAAATTCACGGTTATAATAACTATTGGGTAACTGTCACGGTTTTAATACATCTATTAAGCTGGTTGGAAGAGGTTTTGTAGCCAACGCATGTCTATGTAAAAAACAATGTGTAACAATAACGTTAGGAGCTTCTTTTTTTACCAAATGCGCAAAACCAGATTTATTGCCAAGCATTGCCGGTGCTCCATCGGTACAAAGCGAATGAAGTTTTTGTTTCCAGTCGAAATCGCGTTTAGAAAAGAAAACATTCAAAATCGCTAAAACATCAACTGCCTTTGTAGTTTGCAAAAGAGGCTCACAAAATAAGAATTCTTCTTTGATAGTATCAGCTGACACGTAACGAACAAAAACCAGAAGTTGACTACAATTCGATATGTCTGTAGTTTCATCCAGTTGCATACTAAAGGTGAAATGGCGATGCTTTCAATTCATTGATGATCTGTTTCAAAATATTACAAGAAATTTCAACAATTCTTGACTGTATCACATCATTGGATAATGGAATAGCCTCAAGTTTTTTTCTCTGTTCCAGTCCACAAACTAATTCAACCATTTCTAGCGCACATGGCTTAATTAATGTCTCTCCAATAGTATGCGGTTTCTTACTTTTGGCAATACGATATGCAACTCTGAAAGATGCCTCAACCAAAGGTTTTTGTGGAATACCAAATCCAAGTTTGGTTAATGTTCCAGATTTCGAAAACTGGGCTTTCTTCTTTGTAAAAAATTCTAGATCTTTAGATGCATTTTCAGGATGAAGAGATTTGAGATGCTCTATCAATTTTGCCGGTTTCATACTAGCGTTTGCCAAAACTTTTCCACACAGAAAGCATTGTGGCTTTTTAACATCGTCCGATTCCTTCATGCAACAGAATCCATATTTAACGTAACTTTCATCGTACTTCCTTTTTTGGACATTTTGGGCTAAAAAGAAATATCAAATAATCAAAAGAAATTATTAAGAATTCAAATTGAAATTGTTCACAAATGAATTATTACTTGACTGAACTCACCTTTACTTGAAAACACCGTTGTCAACACAAAAAAACACTAGAAAAAACTATGATACAAAAAAGCACTCGAAAAAAAAATACTAGTAAATACAATACTTTACGAAAAAATATTTCGCTTTAAGAATTTGCAAGAACTTTGTGGAACTGATTCTAACGCACTTTATTCCAAGTGAAATAAACCCCTCAGGGGGCTCATCTACCTGAGATGAGTACGGGCTTCACAACCCCGAGGTACCTCAGTGATCTTCGTTTTCCTCTTCTTCTCCCCCTCTTTTTTTCCTGTCATGTGTTTTGCTTTGGGAGGTTTTCCGCTTGATATTTTATGATATCAAGCGGAAAATAGTTTAAACTAACATAGTTTTATTTCTTATTAGTGTTTGTTTAACTCTTGTCTTAAAAAATATATAAAAATAAAAAAAATGAATAAAAGTATTTAAAAATAAAAAAAAAATATTTTGTGGTGTCTCTACTAACACACTAAAAGGCCGACGGCGTATCAATGCCGATTTCCTGCATGTCTAGCTCTGGCAATACGGGGCCCCAGTACCCCTCATGCGGAGGTACCTAGTGGGAGACCGCATGGGCGTGATTGGAAAAGGCCCTGGTTAGAGAAGGGTGTACGAGGAGAGGAGTTGCGTGCGCCGTCGGTTACAGTTTTGGAATGTCATCCTTTAAAATGTTCCCAGAGGGAGAGCCTTGGTTGCGTGTGGCTGGATGGTGTGACCTCCCTCCCATTGCGAGAAATCCTCCTTGCCTTCGGCCTTGGACCTGTGCCTCTGCCTGGGCACGTAATGGGGCAGTTCACATTGTCCGGCTGGAACGAAAATCTCCGGAGGTTACTCGTTTCCACGTTAGGAAAGGGTGGGGAGATGGGTCTGGCGGGGACCCATCGAACTAGAAGTCTTTCCGTGAATTTTTTTCTCTTTAAGGCAATATGGTGACAAATAAAGATAATCAGATTTTGGCTCCCAAGGCTAAAAATGCTACAAATGCAACATGGGCAGACCGTGTTGAACAACACGAATCTACTTCTAGTGAGGCAATACATTTACATGACACAAATAAAAAAAATATTCCGAACACAAGCACCATACGTTTTTTGTAGTTAAAAGAGTGGAGGATTCCTTCAATAACGTTTCTCCTTTTCTTATACAAAAGGGCATACAGGGTATGATTGGAATTGTCAAAGAAATTAAGAAATTGAGATTAGGTGACCTATTACTTGAAGTAAATAATGAGATACAGGAAGAACTTGCTATGAAGATGAAGTCTTTGGGACCTTTTCCCGTGTCCACTTCACCTCATAGCAATTTAAACTATTCTCGTGGCGTTGTATCATCACTGGACTTGGCGAATGTGTCAGAACAGGAGATTTTAGAGAATATGCAGGACCAGCAAGTTTGTGGCGTTCGGTTGATTTCGATTAGGAGAGATGGTAAGGTGCTTAATACACAGCACCTCATTTTTACCTTTTCGAATCCTACCCTGCCACAGACAGTGCAGGCTGCATATCTAAGACCCTCCGTCCGACCATACATTCCCAATCCTCTACGATGTTTTCATTGCCAGCGTTTTGGTCATTCTAAGAACGCATGTAGGGGACAATTGACGTGCGCTCGCTGTTCAGCAACAGGACACGATAGTGCTTCCTGTAACGCTGCAGAGAAGTGCGTCAATTGTCAGGGCAACCACCCTGCATATTCTCGCTCTTGCCCTAAATGGGCAGAAGAGAAAGAAATTACGACTGTTAAAACTCAGCAAAACGTTCCATACCCTGAGGCTAGACGTATAGTAACTTCCCGTACCCCTGTACTGGGAAAGAGTTACGCCACCGCCACACAAGCTGTAAAGATTTCAAAATCTACTCAATTTCCCGAACCTCTTACTGCCACTCAATCTACAACTAAGACACCACAACAAAAGAAAAATTTAAATGTTTTTAAAACCCCTACATCTACAAAAGTTAATGCTCCACAGCAAACGAAAAAAATTAATGTTCTTAAAACATCTCCCTCTGCTAAGGCTAATCAGACTAGGCCATTGGCCAGGTCAAAGGCTTTGCAGAGGCAAAAATTAAAACTATCTGCGAAGAATAGCGTTCCTCGCAAAAAAACGAGGGTCATTGACGGGGATGCGGTGGTATTACACCCATCGCCCGAAGATTATGACTCCATGGGGGTCCTGGAAACGGGACCTTCCATTTAGAGTGCGCCCAATTAATGGCTTTTGTTTCCTGGAACTGCCGTGGTTTACGACCCAGACTAGAGGATCTCAAATTCATACTATCTACGCACCAACCTGTCTGTGTTGCTCTTCAGGAAACTTTTCTGAAGAGTAATATGACAACCCGCGTGCGTGGATATCATTGTGTACGACGGGATGTTGATGTCGCATTACCTTCTTCTGGAGGTGTTTGCATTCTGGCATCCCAGAACTGTCCTCATAACGTCATTACACTGACCACATCGTTGCAGGCTGTGGCTGTGCGAATTCACACTCGCACATTAACCTTTTGAAGACGGCGGGTTTTGTGAGGAAAAGGCCCTTAAAGACGGCGCTTTAGGCGATGTTTACTTCCCCCTTTTTTATTGCTGATTGATGGCACCAGACATAGGCTTACAATAGAAGCAGGATAGTTGCTAGTGTCCGCAGTCAATGGGGATGTTCGCGGCTTAGAAAGTCCCTAAATACAAAGAGTCTCCCTTTCTTAGGGAAACATATTTTCTTGGAGCTCCATGTAGAAATTACGATTTCAGTTCCAAGAAAATTTGAGAAATTTATTTATTTTATTTTTTTTAAAAAAGAAATTATTTCCTAACAATTTAAGCTGCTTTTCACCTAGATTTCCTCTTCAATATTATTAAGAGCATTGAGAAAAATAGCACAAAACAATGATGATAATATAAAGCATTGTACAAAAAAATGAAACGCTTATTTCATTGTAGACAAAGGTACACACAATAAACTAACCAAATTTAATTGATATTATTCAAGTAAAATTTATTTATATTTTGATTTTCAGTAAATTCATTAAAATAGATATAAAATATTTTAAATTTATTTTTAATTCTTTTAAATGCAGGAATTTGATACAAACCTGGTGCTATAACTTAAAATAATCAAATTTGAAATAAGAAGTAAATAATATGATACTTCATAAATTGCACCTAATTATAATCAGTAATACAAAATAAAATAAAAAGCAAAATTGCTGATCCTGTCTCTTGATGTTATAATGTAAAATTCAGACTTTCTCAAATCGATGATGAAATAAGTTTAAAAGCTCTTATAAGTATTCACAACATTTGTATGACAATAGACATATCATCATAAATCAACTATGCTTCTTTGGAAACTTCATTATTACTTAATTTATAATTGTTTTTCTCTTTTAGAACATGCCAGAAAAATCTTAAAAATTGAAACCCTCTTAAGAATTTTCTTATATATCTTCCATGAAGGAATGATAGATTTGATGTATAATTGTCATTTTTTATTGTTCCATAATCCATTATACTGTGATACATTAGAATTCATAATACTGAATGAATCCTATGATTAAGTCTAAATTTTATTAACAAGCATTTTTCAAAAATTAAAACTTTATTCTTCTTTGATCTAATTCTTACTATATATGCTGAAAATTATGATAAAATATTCACCGTGGCAAATAAATGAGATGAATAAAAAGCAAAACCATTAAAAAAAGGTGTTTCGCATTATGCTCTAAAATGAGAGTATCTTAAGGCTATAAATGTTGACCTTTCTTAAATAGTGCCACATTGTAGAGTCCACAAGTTTTTATTGAAAAAAGGTGACGATTAGGTGTTCCAACGTGTAGCAGAGCTGATACGCATTAAATCAAAATCCTTACGTTGCCGTGGTGTGGAAATTAGAAGTGGACGCTCTAGCTCGGCTATCGTTCTCGTTACTTGTTTGTCATTTAAATTACGAGGTCCGTCTTATTAATTTGTCCCTTATGTTACTTGTAAATGAAATATTAATAATTTATCAGTTTACCTACGTGTTCCTAAAAATAAATTCTTTAAATGCACATAAGAAATTTAAAATTATATCTTTTCCAATAGTAATAAATGTTTCAATTAGTAAAAAAGAGGAAATGCTTTGAATTTTTAGAATACTTCTAGTAAAACGCAAACAATAAGCTGATATCGAAGACAAAATATTATGACTGCAAACATTTTTAAGTTGCCGAGGAGCTTCACGTATCTCGGTAAT
>BMAW01006309.1:185684-200045 GCA_019974015.1 Nephila pilipes | reverse complement strand
TGGAGAAAGGTAAAAGCTGCAAACTCCCTGTATCGGGAATTTTTCATCCCGATACTGGAAACTGCAAATGCTATGCATTCTTCACCTGTCGAAGTGGCCAATGTCATTGGCCACTCTTTTGCTAGTGTGTCAAGCTCCGATTTACTTTTAGCGACTTAGAATCGATCTGAGCAGACACCTATAACTTCAGGTCTCGGCAACCACTCCCTTACAACTGTGACTTTGACATGTGGGAATTGAGAAAGGCTCTGTCCTTATCTAACAATACCAGTCCAGGCTCTGATGGAATAACATACGATATGCTTCGCCACTTGAGCGAGAATTCACTTGTCAGTCTCCTTTACCTATTCAACCGAATATGGAGGGAGCATGTGTTTCCTAGCCAGTGGCAGGAAGCAATCGTTATTCCTATACTGAAGCCTGGTAAGGATCCAAAGAACCCTCTCCACTATAGGCCTATCGCTCTGACGAGTTGCCTGTGTAAGACGCTAGAACGTATGGTCAATGCCCGTCTCGTATATCAATTGGAAAAGAATGAATGCATTCCTCCGTTTCAAAGTGGCTTCCGTAAAGGAAGATCCACAGTAGATAACATCCTTCTACTCGAAAGTCAGATTCGTTCTGCTTTCGTACGGAGGAATCATTTGGTTTCTATTTTCTTTGATATCGAAAAGGCATATGACCGTACGTGGCGCTATGGGATTCTGCGCACTCTTTACGATTATGGTCTGAGAGGCAATTTACCTCTTTTTATTAAAATGTTTTTATCGTTTAGATCTTTTAAAGTACGGGTTGGTAATATTTTATCTTCATCTTTTATTCAATTTGAAGGAGTTCCTCAGGGGAGCATTTTGAGCCCCACTCTATTTATTTGTCATCTGTCACCTATACTTTCTCATCTACAACCATCTGTACATGGTTCATTATACGTTGACGATCTGCAGATTTCCTGCCAAGGATCATCAATGCGTATCATTGAGCGACGACTTCAGACCGCAGTCAATAACCTGGTTACATGGCGTGACGCGAATGGGCATAGTATTTCTGCGAACAAGAAAAGTTGCGTGCACTTTTGTAGGAAACGGGGTCTCCATCCCGATCCTGACATTCGCATCCGTGATACGGCTATTCCGGTCGTTCCTGACGTCCGCTTCCTCGGAGTAATTTTCGACCGCAAACTCACTTTCCTTCCGCAGATGTAAAATGTGCGGAAGAAGTGTGAGAAATCCCTCAACATCTTGAAGGTGTTGTCCAACACCTCTTGGGGAGCGGATCGAACTTCATTACTCCGAGTGTATCAGTCGGTGATTCTGTCTCGGATCAACTACGGATGTATCGTCTACGGATCTGCTTGCAAAACTACCTTGCGGAAACTTGACCCAGTCCACCATAATGCTCTGAGAATCTGCTGGGGTGCGTTCCGAACGTCACCTGTGCAGAGTCTCTGTCCTCTGTAACCAGCTACCTTTGGCTTTGCGGCGCCTGAAACTGTCGCTCTACTATCATTTCAAAATATCATCTCTGCCATCTCATCCATCACAAAACATTAATACCAGCCCGTCTTTAAGGAGACTGTACAGTGCTCGTCCTTCTTTCATCCGGCCTTTTTCTGAGAGGGTGAAGGTATTCATCGAGGAACTCGGCCTACATGACTTGGATGTTCAGCAACGAAATTTTATTAAATTTCTACCTTGGAATATTCCAAGGTTTATTTATTATAACCCCTTTGATTCTTTCAGCAAGAGCACCACATGTCCCATTGTTCTCCAGAGAATCTTTGCCTTCCATAGCTGTCAGTATGAGGATTTTATTCCTATTTACACGGATGGATCGAAGGGAACTGGATACGTCGGCTGTGGTGTCGTTTCAAACGACATCAGGCACAGTTACCGGCTCGACTCTTCCTGCAGTGTCTACACTGCCGAAGCAGTCGCCATTTACTGTGCCCTTAGATTAGTGGAGAAGTCCAGTTCTCGAAAGTTCGTCATATATACAGACAGCAGGAGCGTCCTGGAAACATTGGTACATCTTGACGATCGAAGTCATCCTATCGTGGTTGAAATATCTGGCATTATTTGCCAGCTTTATAGTCGGGGTTATGACATAAAATTCTGCTGGATACCTAGTCATGTAGGTATTTTAGGAAATGAACAATCGGACTCGGCTGCACGTTCGGCAACGAATCCTCTGCAGTTTGCAGTCCCATTTGAGGACTTACGACGTCACATTTTAAATCTCATTCATCAAGCATGGCAGGAATCGTGGAATTTACAAATTAACAATAAATTACACTCGGTGAAGCCGATCAACGGAGAATGTACTGTATTTCCAATGCGAAGAGTTGATGTCAGATTGACTCGCCTTCGCATTGGACATACTCGATTTACTCATAGACATCTTTTATTTGGGGAGGGTGCTCCCGAGTGTCCTTCCTGCCATGTCCCTTACACGATTCATCACATTTTAATTGACTGTCCGGTGTTTGATCATCATCGCCGGACTTTTTTTCATTCATCTGTTTTAAATCTATCTGACTTGGTGGGGGAAAACCCGCACCATAATTTATTTGCCTTTTTACGTCATATTGGCCTTTTACACCACATTTGATTTTTAACTTTTTATCTTTTGTGTGTTTGTTTGTTCTTTTAATGCCATTAAATTTTAATCGATTTTAACAAGTGTTTGGCGCAGCATAGCCTGCTTTGGCTCTTGCGCCATTAAAATCGACTGTCACTCACTCACTCCAAGTGAAATAAAAATCAAAGGCTACTCAGTGTTTCAAATTGTTTTTTTTCTCGTATTGTGGAGGTCTCTATTGGGAAATGGCAGACACACGGTTTAAAGAAGTTGGTGAGAAAAAAAAAAATTTTTTTAAAGAAATTTTAAAAATTAGGAGCAGTCGGCGAACCCCCAAAATATGATCTATGGACCCCCGAGGGGTCCATGAACCACAGGTTAAGAAACATGGATTTAAGATAATACTACACACCTGCAGAATTGTTAGACATGGCTAGTTCTTTCGCCATTGTTCACCTGTTCCTCGCTTTCTCCCTCACTGAACTCGCTTCGCGTTCTCCCTGCTCTGCTCGTCAAGTTGAGTTGTTCTTCAACTCCGAATCAGCCCTCAGGGGCTTACCTTCTTCAGGTAAGTACGGGCTTCACGAACCCGAGGGACCTGAGTGAACTTTTCCTTTCCCATGGGGTTTACTGTCTTTGGTAAACACGGGTGACGCGCTCCCGGGATACCCTAGCGATCCTTCTCTATTTTGTACCCTCCTGCTAGTCATAACTTTCCTACTTTCATTTTCCTTTCTTCATTGTCCAGATCACAGATTTTTACACGTTTCCATATCATTTACCAGATACATTTTGTTCACCTGTACTTTGTCATATTTTCCCTTTATTCCGTTTTTTTGTTGGTATCCGTTTTGTTTTCCCTTTTCTTTTTTCTGTTGGCTTGCCAACCCGCATGTTTGCCGTGTGCGGTGTCCCGTAAGGAGGAAAGTGGGATCCTGGGGATACCTTTTGCGTTCCCTTTGGCCCATGCTTCGCTTTAGACGGGTGGCAGGAGTGAGACCGCTTCTGTCAATCGGCTGGTGGTAAGCCTCTTTGTGGATTCATCCTCAAAGAGACTCTGCTGTAGGGCTAGTGCTGCAGATAAAGGGTGCATCGAGTTTTCTTGGTGGATCCATGCCCTGATGCTGCAGTGCTATATCCTGGATGACCTTCAGGTAAGTGCCGAGCCTGGCAATCGCCAGTTGTCCGGTAACTGCCTCCCTCGTTGGACTCCATGGTGGGTGGAGGCACTCCAGGATGAATATCTTTCCCTTCATATGGATCTTACTTTTTCGTGCCTGGGTAAAGGCCTTGTTTTACCCACAAATGTAAACATCGATGACATAGCGATGACTATCGATGACATTCCCGATTTTTGATTCTTTCCTTACCACACAATAAAATGTCTAATCATTCTCCTTTCGCTATCCAAAAAGCTTTGCTAGGTATCGGTGGTGAACCAAAATCAGTGAAAAAACTAAAATCCGGTGATCTATTATTAGAAACAAAGTCCGCTTTACAATCCAAATCGTTCTTGTCTGCAAAAACATTTCTAGATTCTCCGTTAAATATCTCTCCCCACAAATCTCTCAACTGCTGCCGAGGTGTAATTTCTGAACCTGACCTGTTGTGCGCATCCGAAGCGGAAATCCTCGATGGATTTTCCGATCAGGGTGTCACTCAGGTCAGAAGGATTATAATTAAAAAAGACGGTTCCAATTTTCCTACTAAACATTTAATTTTAACATTCAATAGTCCCAAATTACCATCAACAATCAAAGCTGGTTATTTAAACTGCAATATCCGGCCTTATATTCCGAATCCTATGCGCTGTTTCCAGTGTCAGAGGTTCGGACATTCAAAAACTGTTTGCAGGGGGCAATTAACGTGCTCCAGGTGTGCGTCCGTTGGACATTCTTCCACGGATTGCCAACTGGAGCCCAAGTGCGTTAATTGTTCCGAACCTCACACTTCCAACTCTACAATATGCTCAAAATGGAAATTGGAAAAACAGATCCAGGAAATAAAATGTACGCGTAATATATCATATATAGAAGCCCGAAAATTAATAGTTCCGCAACTCTCTCAAACTTACGCACATGCCGCTAAATCTTTTATTACCACGTTCACCCAAACCGATCCTAATTTTACAAAAGTTGTATGCCCACCTCTTAAATGACTTAAGCCATTGAATTCTCCATCCAAATTGCCACCATCATCTTCGCCACCGCTTACAGTTGCTACATCATCGTCATCTTCTCAGGCGGATATTTTATCTAAAATAGTTCCTCTTAAAAACGCTACATCTGTAAATTCTAATATTCTAAATACTGTTGCTCCCGCTTCTCGAAATCTTCCTTCTCCTTTATCTCTTGGTTTTAAAACAAAAACTAAAAAGCAAAATAAGGTAAATCGCCCATTCCGAAATATCTCTCATCCTGGAACAAATAGTAAACCTAAAGTTGATATAAAACTAAATGCCTACAGACCAAAAAAAAGTGCTCTACTTCCTAAACTCGGAGATGATGATGATGATAATGATAATTGTATTTTATACGATGTGGATGATACCTGGCTCATGGATGCCATGGATCAAATCGAATCTACAAACCTTTTGAAGAAAAAGAAAACTCGGATTCGACCGTAGTTTATTCTGTTTCACGCTTTTATCTGATTTTAATCTGATCTGATTACGTTTTGTTTTAACTATTTTATCATATATATTAACAATGTTTTTAATTTTCATAACATTTGTCTCACTAGAATTTTAAATTTTACTTTAGCGCAATACTTTAATTTTTGTATTACCGGGTTTGGCGCAGCATGGCCATATCTGGCTCTTGTGCCATAAAATTTCAAAATCACTCACTCACTCACTCACTTTAACGTTTTTATGTACTTCACTTGGTGTGTGTCTGTCTGTGTATCAGTGTCTCATCAAATTTTTGATCGCTAATTTAACAAACTTCCCTTCCAACTAGAGCTCTGAAACTTTAGGAATCGTTCTTACTCGCAATATTTCGACATTTGCGACAATTTTTAACTAATATATCAATAAAAAAAAAACGTTGGTTTATAACTCGAATTATTTATACTTATAAATCTTACATTTTATTCACATGTGCTAATTTCGAAGGGTTTCAGTCATAAAAGAAGAAAATTATTTTGAAGGATACTTGGTTGTCTCTATATTCTGTGAGAAAAAAAATTAAAATGTGAAATGCAATGCAATTTATTTTGTAGAATCGAATTTATGCATACTCGAATTTAATAAAAGCATTTTTCAACATAAAGTTAGAATTGATGTAAGAGTAAAGCAGTTGTTTTGAAAAAAAAAAAAAAACCGATTGCCGTACTGTGTCTAGATCTTTCAAGTATCCTTTTTCTTTTTAATTCTTTTAATTTTTTTTTTATATATTTGTCATACAAGTTTTATTGTAACCATTAAAAACTGAAAATTCAAATGAAGTGAGAAAAAATGAAAATCAGGAATATTCCCCTAAATACATCGTATTTTCATGTCCATTTTTCGTTCATGTCGTATTTTTTTTTTAAAAAAAAAAAATCGTTTTTTGCTTTGAAGCTAATTTTTTTATATATATTTGTTTCTCCAATCGATTTATAAAGTTATTTTAAACTTTTGATACATTTCAAATGCTGCATTCTAGAACGTCGCCAATAGCCCTCGTATTGCCTCTTGTGCGACGTTAATAAAAATCAAACCAAACTAGAGATTGAGCCAATTTTTTATTTTTTTAAGAACTTTATATCTGTTTGATGCTACTTTGCTTGAAGGAAAATTTTCTGTATGATAATGTAACCATATTCTTTCCTTAACTGTAACACAATGAATCATGCAAACTGATAGTTTTTTTTAACTTTCCGATATGATAATAATTACAAACTATACCGAAGATTGAGTGAAAAGGAAATGTATTTAAATCTAATTTTCTTTTATCGTTTTCCAAAGTCGTTTTCTACATTCAGGAATGAGACAGAAAAAAATAATATATTCCTTTTCAAATATTGTGAAATGATTTTTCATGGCTTCTCAAAAGTATAGATTTAATATTTAAAATTTATTTCCTATTCCTCTTTATTCAGCTAAACCAAGATTTTCTTTCCTCCGAAATACGAAACTATGGCCGAAAGTAAACTCCATTAAAGTAAACAGAATAATACTTTCGCTTGGCAAAAGTGTTTATACCATTCGCCTTCGTATGCTTGTTTATTCTTTAATATCAACTGAACCAATGAAATAAAATAAGAAAAACAAAACAAAAAAAATTTAAAAAAAGGAATATGAAATTTTGTTTGTTTTATTATTTAGATTTACTACAATTGAAAGAGACACACTTATCGTTTACATTAAAAACTATTTAAATAATATTTAGTGAAAGTACAGAATAGTTAAAACAATTTATTATTTTACTTTATTGTGTCTTATTGATTACAAGAGTAAATAAATTGCATACAATTGCTTAAAAATATATTTGTAATACTTTCCATTAAAATAAATAAAAATATATTTCATTTATACTTTTTGAAGAATATCAATTATTAAGAGCAAATAGTAACTATGTAAATGATTTTTTTTCAGCCGCATATAAAGCTCACGTTACAATTTATACTTTTTCAGTAGCTTGAAAACTTTGAAAATATTAGAAAATTAAACAATAACTTAATTTTTTTTATTTAATTTCAACCTTTACTTAAATTTTGATGAGGTTTTAGTTTGCAGCTTTCTATTGTGGCCAAAAGAAGTGCAATCGCATCTGAATATATCTGTAATAAATAAGGCTTGATTTTTGCGTAAATACAATATATTCGTGCCCAACATTCCATGATTGATTTTTATTTCTCTAACTTTTAACAAGTTCTATTTTAGTAATAATATAAATTATGTTATTCTGAAAATTCTTAAAGAAGAAAGTATCAATTTCTTCTCATAATGATTTCATTCATGACAGTTAAGTTTCATTCAAAACGTGCGTTCTTTTAATTATATTAAATAATCAGATAAAAGTTTCATATATTTCTAGTTTTTTTTTCCTCAATCGGAAGCATTTTTTACAGTGGCCTGTGAAATTTTACAGATTTCATCTATTTAAAATATGAAAATATTAATGTGAAAGGTTAGTATGCATATAATGTAATATAGATTACTTTGACAAATAAAAGATAAAATAGCTAAAAGTGTTGAGGCTACCGAAAAACTAAATGAACTATTTGGGTTTTACATCAATTGTATCGGCCACTCTTCATAATTTAACTCTACAGACATTATAAAGTTCTATTAAGAGGTCACAAATACAATCGAGGAGACATCATGAAAAAGACAACAAAATTTTCCAACTATCTTCACAGAATGTGTAAGGCCTCTCTTTCTCTCTTGAAACCTTTTAACTCCCGTTAATCCTATGTTATAATTAAACAAAAAAGTTTTAATTTTCCAACATACTCATACGAAATGTGACACTTCTTGAATAAGCAGATTTGACTCCTATTACTCTAAGCAGGAGTCATTTCTAAGCAATTTTATGACAAGCAGTTAATTACAATAATTCACTCCAATTAGCATACAATATCTTTGAGATTCTCGTTATTATCTGCCAACCAAATTCCTTTCAATTCTATTTCGCATATGTTAACCCTAATTCTATTCATATATATTCCCAATTCAATTCATTACACATCTTATTTTTATCTTATTTTGCAAAACACGTTTCATTTTGATTGGGAAGGAGTTGTAGCTATATTCAGTTTAAATTACAAAATGTTCCCAGTATTAGTATTGAGAAAAACTGCGAATAGCTCAACGTCACATATCCGATAAATGTAGGAGGAGAACCCCATAAATAAAACACAAAAACATAATTAAGATACTCATTATTAATAACGAAGAGCAATTTCTTAATTTTGAGAGTTTATAATGCAAAAAGGGTGGATGGGTGCGGCTCTTTGTTAAGTGTGGCTACCACTGAAAATATGAAATCGTTTTTTTTTTTATTTCAGAATTTTTTCATTTGAAAGTTAGCATTTGAAGAAAGCTGCTTGCTGCCCAATTCTAATTTAGGTATGACATATGTATTACTGTGAAACCTTGTTCCTCACAATGAAGCTCATGAGGTCAAGATTTCGTTCACAAGTGACCAATTATCCTCTCACATAATTGTAACGAATTATTTTATCAAATTATTCACCGATATTTTTCGTCGAATTTTTGTTCCTAAATTAAAAAAAATTGACAAAATTTCTTATATTTCAGAAATATAGACTTTTAGCAGTCTTAAATAAATTTTTGCGTGAGGGCTATTCATTATTTAAACAGACACATAATAGCATTACAGCAAAAATAGCTCATTAAATGGGTGAATTTTTTTAAAATCTACTTTTCCATCTAGTCCCCATCAACTTCTCTGTACTTTTACCATACACTTGGGAGTATTCTTATCCCCTCCACGAAGAATACTTTGTCTTTGTATAGAAGCCAGTTTTGCACTTTTTTTTCTCTTCATTGTCATTGAGCTTGATGCCTCTCAAAATTTCTTTCATTGGATCCAACAGATAAAAACCGAAGAGACAAGGTCAAGAATGAAAGGAGGGTGAGGTATGAGCCCCCAACTCTCTTTGCAAATAATTTCCAGTTACATTTGTACTGTATGAGGTCGAACGTTGTCTTGAAAAAAAAAGCATGCCTTTTCTCTGCCATCATGGGAATTTTTCTTCAACGTAGGCTTGATTTTCTTCTTAATCATGTTTCAGTTCTGTTGATAGTGCTTTGGCTCTCTGAATAATCGCAGAAAATTGGACTATGAAACCAAAAGACATTGTACACAGCCTTATCAACTGATGACTATATTTTGAATTTCTTACGGGCTGGCGATTCAGAATGGTTCCACTGTATGCTTTGACATTTTCACTCCGGCTCAAATTATGCATCAAAGTTTCACCATAGAATAAAATCCTGTTTAAAACTGCACCACCTTCGTTATTGATGGATCTTTAAGCTCGAAATAAATCGAAATCTCTCGGCTTTGTGATGAATGGTAAGCTTTCTGGGAACCCACTTTGCACTAGTCGTTCTATATTTAATAATGAACTGAATTGTGCCAACACTAATAACTAGGCATTTTTTAGCAATTTATTCACAATTGATCAAATTACTGAAAAATGTCGAGTAAATAAATGTAAGTAGTAGGTGTTTTTGGATAAGTGAATATATACGAGGCCCTAACCTCGAGGTCGATAACGTTACTGGACGATTGGAGCATTTCTGGGCATTGAAGTTTTAACAACAACCTTTAAACTCTTCTAGCCACGCATAAACAATCGTGTATTCATGCTATTAGTTTCATATTCTTTCTCCGTCTGACCAAGTATTTCTAATGGTTGTGCACTTCCCGAAATTAAATATCTGATCACAGAAAACTGTTCCTCAAAAGTACTTTCTTTGAGCGAATATACCATCGTAACTAGAGCTTAAGGAGTTATGGTTTTGGACACGCGCACGCACGCACACAAGAAATACCAGTGTCTTTGGTGTTTTTATTGAAAAGAAAGATAGACATCAAGGTAAGTCAGTCAGAAAACTATTTCAAAAGTGTTTTTCCATCTACAAAATTAGGCGCGAAGATTACAACATATGGTTAAGGACATCAATAATCAATATAGAAGATGACAAATGAATGGAATTTGGATTGGAACTAGATGAGACTATGGATAATAGTAATAATGCCCATTTTATATGGCATGTATGGTTCATACTCGTAATTGCTGATAACATTCCAGACTTTCTTTTTTTGGAAACATAGTACTGCAGAAGCAAAAAATTATTGACTTGTTTAAGATCTTTCATGCATTGATATCTGAAAATAATTTAATATGTACTAAGTGCATTTTGTGTTTGTAATGATGGCACTCGTTTCATTTCTGGCATCGATAGAAGATTAGAGATACTTATCCGAGGCAAAGCTCCATTGGACATTGAGGGCACACTGGAATTTTCTCAAGGAATCACTTGCGTCAAAGCAACTTACTCTTACATTGAATCATGTATTATAATGAAAAGTGAATAAAATAAAGACTCATTATTTGAAGGTAAGAGTTTTAAAGGAGCTGTGAGAGGATATCGGAACCGAAAACTTGTTTTTGTTGTACTATAGCAGTTTACGATGACTCCCTAGTGGTAATGTTTTATGTACCTTCGAATTCTGGCAAGTCATTTTTAATTTCTTTAGAAAAGGACACAAAGATGCGAAAGTAGGTTTTTTATTTCAAGTAGCACACTTTTGCGAAGTTTTTAAATCCCGAGTCTATCTTTGCTGGAGAAAAACTTACACTTTCTGAAATCAATGAAAATAATTTCAGCTTTTATTAAAAAAAATTGAATTTAAGGAAAAGAAAATTAAATGAAGGTGTAGGACAAGGATTATTTTATTTTAATATTGTAGAATTTTTTCACGACCAATGAACTTGATATGTCTAAATACATAAGAACTATTTTTAAAGAGCACATATTACAACTAATTAGATGGTTTGAGAAATTTTTTCGAAATAAAAATTCTGATAAATCGGCAGGGATCAAGGATCCATTTGACATTTGTGTTCCGCCTACATTTATTTATGCAGAAGAAAATCTTATCGACTTGTCTTGAGACAAGGGTTTGAAAATAAAACTTTACATAAGGAAATTGGCATAATTTTAAATTTCAATAAAATAGGAATATTCTCTTCTAAGTGATACAGCTCAACAGATTTTAACCCCATTTTTAACGTCGTATTTGGAGAATTTTTTGTTAAATTTGGTTGTTGCGATAAAAAGAAAATATCGCGCAAAAATCAACGTGTAAAAAAAAAAAAAAGGCTAGCAGTGTCATGTTTGATTTTATGATTTTAGAAAACGTGCAGTGCTTTGCAGGCTTATCCAGTCCATTAATTAAGAATTTAATGTTAATGAAATGAATTATAAATAAATGAAAAAACTAGTCCAATGTGCAGGTAAACAAGTTTTAATTATTTTTGTCTCTTATTTTATGATTAATTATACTTTTACCTGGGGTAGGGTGCCTCGAGAAAATTTTAATTCAGAAAGGGTGCCACAACTCGGAAAAGTTTAAGAACCACTGCTTTGTAGCTTGACCAAGATATTTTTATTTCAATTAAACTAATACTAGATTTTGAATTAACAGAATAATTGGATACCTAAGCTGATTATGATTAAACAAGCACATTTTATGTTCGGGCATTTTTATTACTAGAATTCCTTTACATTTGCTAACGATTAAATGAGAAACTAATCAGAATTACACAAACAATGAGCTAAAATCATAATGAAATCAAAGAATCGAAAATTAATAAGTAATCAATAGTAAAAATATTAATTTCTTATTTAATATTTGTTTATATGTGAAAATCATTGCTAGGTTATTAATTATACAAAATTAAACATTATTTAGAAATCAGTGATTGGTATTTTAACGGTTACAAACAATTTTAATGAATTTTTGAAAGTAATATAAAATGAACTATTCATTTATTAATTGTTGTGAGAGATAAAAGAAGTTTCTCAGAAATATACGTTTTCAGTAAAAGAGAAGTAATCCGTTAATGTAAAGTATTACTTTGCAGAAAAGGATTCTCAATATTGGATGTTATTACCAATGCTTTTATGAATTTATATTAAAGATTTATTTGTAAACAGACTCATTTCTCTTCAAAATCGATTTTGTTTTCGGATTCAAGTTTTCCCTTAAAACATTTCATTACATTTTATATCAGAGATTTCTAAAGATATTTTCTTTTATTCGGCGCATTTTAACGCAAATAAATGCTTTATATTTGCAATGTATTTTTTCTTTAATTTAATTCCAAGAAGCTCACAATTTGTAAACAAAGCATTTCCAAACTTTAAGCTGAGCTCTATAATTGCAAACGATATCGAACGCTCAGAGAAGTTAAAAGTATTCAAAAATAATTCTGTTTTTATCATCTTTTCGCTTTTTTTTTATCATGAGAAAGAGAAGATGATAAAAGCTTCAACTCTTGCCTATATCTTTGGGATATGACTTAAACGATTTTCGATGAGCAAACAAAACAAAAAATATATATTTGAAGTATATATTTCTCTTCATGATTTGAGTTCAACTAAGATTTCTATACTTCGTTTTTCCTTATAATGTTGATTTCTGAGCAATACGATATTTTGTAAGAAGTAAACTGGATTATGCTTGCCTTTAATAAAAGTTTTAAGATTTCGAATTCTCTCCTATCTATTATTCTTCTAAGATCTACGAAAGCAGTAAAATAAAGTGAAAAATACACTTGAAGAAAGTTTTTTAAAAAATGCATATCCACGCAGTATTATATCGGTTTCCAATGAACGAAATATAAATTCTCTTTTCGCCTAAAAGGAATTTAGTATTATTTAAAAGGGGATAGAGAATATTTAAATGGCTTATTGAATTTTTGAGCTTCATTTTTTTATTTATTGCTACAACAAGATGATAACTTGTAACTACACAGTAAAAGTTCTTCTAAGACTATTTGCATACACTTTCTTTTATATTTAGGAAGAATTAATTCGTTTCTAGTTTCTGAATAAAAGTTAGTATGGTGAATAAATAATGACTTCGTTGTTGGTTTATTTAAAAAAATTTAGACTTAATTTACGAAATAATTCTCTACTTTCTTTTCCAAGTGTTACAAGACCCGTGTGGTGACCGGGGATGACAGAATAGTCTCACTGTAGCTCATGCATGTCGTAAAAGGCGACTAAAATGGGTACCCAGCGTCTGGGGGTATAGCCGGGCACCCTGCCCCCGGGGATTATATCAGGGGACCTCAGGGACTTGCCTTCTTCAGGTAAGTATGGGCTTCACGAACCCGAGGTACCATAGCGATCTTTCTCTCCCATGGGGTTTACTGTCTTTGGTAAACACGGGTGACGCACTCCCGGGATACCCTAGCGATCCTTCTCTATTCTCGACTCTCCTTCTTGTCAACCACTTTTACCTTTTTTCACCTTCACGTCTAGACCACAGTTTAATCTTGTTTGGCGCAGCATAGCCATATCTGGCCCTTGCGCCAATAAACTTTACATTCACTCACTCACACTCACCCAAGTGTTACAAATTTTTCAAAAATGTACATAAATGTTTATCCATTACTTAAGCATAAAATATGTCTTCGTGTTTATATAATAAAGCAAAAGAGAATGATTGTGGGATTCTGATTGCTTATTAACTTCACAACGAGAAGCCACACGAGGACTTTGGGCGAAGGATCACTAAATATTCCCGTCTTACGTAATATATTATGTAATTTTGAGGCATGGTTAAGTGACGAGGACGAGAAGTGAGCTAGTACCTCCCTCTCCAGCTTTCTACACCATGGCGACGAGAGGACTTGAGACCTTCATCACATTTAACATGATCAGACCAACACCTCCTAAATACTAGAAGGCTTAGGTGCTAATTTGTGACGTCACAACTAGTAGAGTAACATCGTCCACTATCGTATCTTCGCCTACTAAACTCTTCCGAGATGCGTTTTTACATACTTTCTTCAATTTTTTATTAAATTAAACATTCATATACAGCAAATAAAAATATCAGTAAGAAAATCGAAAAATTATGTTTCATGTACATACAGCATTTAATAATAAATATAGTTTATTTTTAAATAATAATAGCAAGTATGAGATCATCAATGTATTATTTACTTCAAACGTATTGCAATCAACATAAACACTTACTGCATTGCAACAAATAAGAATCTCATATATTTTTCATTGTTCTTAAAAAA
>BMAW01006309.1:142858-185584 GCA_019974015.1 Nephila pilipes | reverse complement strand
AAAAAATGAGATCATCAATGTATTATTTACTTCAAACGTATTGCAATCAAAATAAACACTTACTGCATTGCAAAAAATAAGAATCTCATATATTTTTCATTTTTTTTAAAAAAAAAAAAAAAAAAAAAAAAGTAAAATAAAAATAATGAATGCTCTATATATTATTGTTAATTTATACGCAAAACTATGCTAATTTCTTTATTATTATTTTCTTACTTATATTCAGAATAGTTACAAAAAGAGAAATAAAATTAGAAATAGTTTTCTAAACAATAAACAAATTTAAAAACAACAACTTCATTGGTATCATACACAAAATAAAAAAAATTACCATTCAACTAATTTTAAAAATATTTTTAGGTAAACCATGCATATTTAATTATAGATGCATAAATGAAAATAAATATATTTACATTAAAATGGGCCCATACATAAAAATAAAGCAATTTGTTTAGCAAATAAAGTACGTAGTTTTCCTTCATTTGTTTCAACTTCTTTAATATCACTTTCCTTTCTCTAGTTATGTAATGCATTAGAAATAGTTTTTGAAAACAATGCAACACAAATTTAAAAACAACAAATATATCAGTATCATACACAATCACAAAAAAAAAAAAAAAACGGTTAAAAAATTAAAAAAATATATTTAGGTAAATCATACAAATATAATTATAGATAAATACATGAAAATAAATATATATACATTAAAAACGGGTCCATGTATAAAAATAAAGCATATTTAGCTAATAAAGTATGTAGTTTTCTTTTCTTTGTTTCAACTTTTTTGGTATTATTTTTCCTCCTACAAGAGTTATTTAATAATGCATTTGTAGAAAAGTAGATAATATGCTTTAACACTAGCTCAGAAGCATGGTCATTGTTGCAAGGTTCATCACATAAAAAAAATTCATTTGAAGCTAATCGATATTTCTGAGGCAATTTGACGGTAATTATTTTGTGTAAGGAACATATTTTCATAATCTTTGAAAGAAGTTTCTGAACTGCTAAATAGTTGTAGAGTACCGCTGTGACAACATCTGGGGTAGGGCGCAATAAACTTCCTCTTTCTATGTTACGTATTAAATTATAGCTAGAATATAGTTCAAAAACTTTACTGAGGATAAATGATGTGGAACAAATGTTAAATATTAACTTCTTAAGCACTGCTCATGCATAAACACCAACTAAATATGTTAAAACAGGTAGATAAGGTTCATCATCGCAAAAAATATTTTTCAGATAATGTTATATTAAAATCATGTAATATTGAAGACTCTAAATGATTTTCATCGCACGAATATTCTAAATCGATGTCTTTTAACTTAAAATTGCCCATAAGTGTTCGAAATTAAAGTTAGAGGTAAAACATTTTGCATTCTTAGTTTAGCTTCCACTTCATAAAGCTGACGAATTGATATTAAGTATTGAGAACCTAAAGGTGTCCTGTATTTACTAAAACGACTTTTTAATGCATTTGTTTGGATTTTTCCTGGGAGAAAATACTGAAATTTTAATTCATTTATACAATATTTTGACATTTCAAATAAACCATATGTTGTACGAATGAAAGCAAGATGTGTTTCTTTAGTTAGGGTTCTAGTAGTATAATTTTTTTCCTACCACGAATCTAACCAAAACAAAATTTTAATTAAGAATTCAAACCCTTTCTTATCTGGTGATATAGTAACCGGTTGTTGATAAGGATCAAGCAAATGTTGTCCCTTAAAAGGTGTTTTAACATTAACAATTTTCCACAATGTACAAATTAAAGAAATAAAATTTGATGTTATTTGATAACTAATTAGTTTATGTTGCTCCCCTGATTGTGTATTACTCTATTCATCACATTTTAATTGACTGTCCGGTGTTTGATCATCATCGCCGGATTATTTTTCATTCATCTGTTTTAAAACTCCCCCCTCAGGGGGCTCATCTACCTGAGATGAGTACGGGCTTCACAACCCCGAGGTACCTCAGTGATCTTTGTTTTCCTCTTCTTCTCCCCCCCCTTTTTTTTTCCTGTCATGTGTTTTGCTTTGGGGGGTTTTCCGCTTGATATCTTATACTATCAGGCGGAAAACAGTTTAAACTAACATAGTTTTTTTTTCTTATTAATGTTTGTGTTAACTCTTGTGTTGTTAAAAAAAATTAAAAATAAAAAAAAATGAATAAAAATATTTAAAAAAAAAAAAAAATATTTGTGGTGTCCCTACTAAAACACTAAAAGGCCGACGGCGTATCAATGCCGATTTCCTGCATGCCTAGCTCTGGCAATACGGGGCCCCAGTACCCCTCATGCGGAGGTACCTAGTGGGAGACCGCATGGGCGTGATTGGAAAATGCCCTGGTTAGAGAAGGGTGTGCGAGGAGAGGAGTTGCGTGCGTCGTCGGTAACAGTTTCGGAATGTCATCCTTTAAAATGTTCCCAGAGGGAGAGCCTTGGTTGCGTGTGGCTGGATGGTGTGACCTCTCTCCCATTGCGAGAAATCCTCCTCGGCTTCGGCCTTGGACCTGTGCCTCTGCCTGGGCACGTAATGGGGCAGGTCACATTGTCCGGCTGAAACGAATCTCTCCGTCGGTTACTCGTTTCCGCGTTAGGAAAGGGTGGGGAGATGGGTCTGGCGGGGACCCATCGAACTAGAAGTCTGTCCGTGAATTTTTTTTTTTATAAGGCAAATATGGTTACAACTGAAGAGAATTCGATTTTGGCTCCAAAAGCGATAAAAAAATCTGATGAAGTAAAAAATAAAACTTGGGCAGATCGAGTAGAACAGTATGAATCCAATTCTGTAAATATGAACTCAACATCAGACACTTGTAATAATTATACCAATTTCCGTTTCTTTCTCATTAAAAGAGAAACAGATAGTTTTGAAAAAATATCTCCCTTTTTAATACAAAAGGGTATACAAGGAATGGTAGGAACAGTTCAGGAAGTTAAGAAGCTACGTTCTGGTGACCTATTAATTCAAGTTTTTAATTCTAATCAAGCAAAACTGATTATGAATATGAAGACCTTGGGACTCTATTCTGTGACAACTTCACCGCATAGGAATCTGAACTACTCTCGTGGCGTAGTATCCTCAAGGGATTTGGAAAACGTGTCGGAGGAAGAGATTTTGGAGAATTTGCAGGACCAGCTGGTTTGTGGTGTCCGGAGGATCACGATTAGGAGAGATGGTAAGGTGCTTAACACCCAGCACCTCATCTTGACCTTTTCGACTCCTACAATGCCACAGACAGTTCAAGCCGCATATCTCCGACTCTCCGTCCGACCATATATTCCAAACCCACTGAGATGTTTTAATTGCCAACGATATGGCCATTCCAAGAACGCTTGTAGGGGACAGTTGACGTGCGCTCGCTGTACAGCAACAGGACACGATAGTGCTTCCTGTAACGCTGCAGAAAAGTGCGTCAACTGTCAGGGCAACCACCCTGCATACTCTCGTTCTTGCCCTAAATGGGCGGAGGAAAAAGAAATTTCTACGGTGAAGACGCTGCAGAATTTGTCTTATCCCGAGGCTCGCCGTGTAGTTTCTTCCCGTACCCCAGTACAGGGAAAAAGCTACGCTACGGCAACCCAGAACGTTAAAGTTTCAAAGTCCACTCAATGTCCTGAACCTCTTCCTACCATTAAGAAACCGCAACCTACAAAACAGACACCACAATATAAAACTAATGATCTGCAAACCAAGAAAAAAATAAATATTTTAAAAACACCTTCCTCTGCAAAGGCTCAACAGACTAGGCCATTAGCCAGGTCTAAAGCTTTGCAGAGGCAAAAACTAAAATTTAGTGCGAAGAACAGTGTTCCTCGCAAAAAGACTAGAGTCATTGACGGGGATGCGGTGGTATTACACCCATCGCCCGAAGATTATGACTCCATGGGGGTCCTGGAAACGGGACCTTCCACTTCGAGTGCGCCCAATTAATGGCTTTTGTTTCCTGGAACTGCCGTGGTTTACGACCCAGACTAGAGGATCTCAAATCCATTCTATCTACGCACCAACCTGTCTGTGTTGCTCTTCAGGAAACTTTTCTGAAGAGTAATATGACAACCCGCGTGCGTGGATATCATTGTGTACGACGGGATGTTGATGTCTCATCACCTTCTTCTGGAGGTGTTTGTATTCTGGCATCCCAGAACTATCCTCATAACGTCGTTACACTGACCACATCGTTGCAGGCTGTGGCTGTGCGAATTCACACCCGCACACTAATCACAGTCTGCTGCATTTACCTGCCACCTAACGATGTAGTGTCACAAATGGATTTAGACCAACTAGTCGATCAGTTACCAGCTCCCTTCCTTCTGCTTGGTGATTTTAATGGACACAGCCCTCAGTGGGGGTATGATGGTACAAATTCTCGTGGTCGGCAGATCGAGCGATTGATCTCTGATCACAGTCTCTGTCTGCTGAACACCGACGAGAAGACGTATTTCCATGCTCCCACTAGGACATTTCATTCTCTTGATCTAGCCATTTGTTCACCGACACTGCTACCGTCGCTGAAATTAGAGGTTTTAAATGATCTCTATAATAGTGATCATTTCCCTCTCCTGATCTCCCAGGTTCATGGTAGTGGGGTGCGTTTACGTCCCCCCACTTACCGCTTCAACCGGGCAGATTGGGATTTATTCACACGGTTAGCAGTTATTACCGGTACAATGGTTCAAGATCGAGATATTAATGACTCTGTCCACAATGTCACTGCCTCTATCGTGGACGCTGCTGATGCAGCGATACCGAAGAGTGGAACATCACAGAGGAAGATGAGTAAACCATGGTGGAATAAGGAATGTCAATCCTCCTACCGGGAACAAAGGAAATTGTGGGGTATCTTCAGACGGTATCCCACAACTGAAAATCTCATAGCCTTTAAAAGGGCAAGGGCAATTGCTCGCAGAGTAAGGCGACATAGTCAGAGGGAATCATGGATCAGGTATGTCTCTTCCATCACATCGTCTACCACAAGTCAACAGTTATGGAGAAAGGTAAAAGCTGCAAACTCCCTGTATCGGGAATTTTCCATCCCGATACTGGAAACTGCAAATGCTGTGCATTCTTCACCTGTCGAAGTGGCCAATTGCATTGGCCACTCTTTTGCTAGTGTGTGAAGCTCCGATTCATACAGCGCTACATTTTTAGCGACTAAGAATCGTTCTGAGCAGACACCTATCAACTTCAGGTGTCGGCAACCACTCCCTTACAACTGTGACTTTGACATGTGGGAATTGAGAAAGGCTCTGTCCTTGGCTCACAATACCAGTCCAGGCTCTGATGGTATAACATACGATATGCTTCGCCACTTGAGCGAGGATTCACTTGTCAGTCTCCTTTACCTATTCAACCGAATATGGAGGGAGCATGTGTTTCCTAGCCAGTGGCAGGAAGCAATCGTTATTCCTATTCTGAAGCCTGGTAAGAATCCAAAGAACCCTCTCCACTATAGGCCTATCGCTCTGACGAGTTGCCTGTGTAAGACGGTAGAACGTATGGTCAACGCCCGTCTCGTATATCAATTGGAAAAGAATCAATGCATTCCTCCGTTTCAGAGTGGCTTCCGTAAAGGAAGATCCACAGTAGATAACATCCTTCTACTCGAAAGTCAGATTCGTTCTGCTTTCGTACGGAGGAATCATTTGGTTTCTATTTTCTTTGATATCGAAAAGGCATATGACCGTACGTGGCGCTATGGGATTCTGCGCACTCTTTACGATTATGGTCTGAGAGGCAATTTAACTCTTTTTATTAAAATGTTTTTAAATTTCAGATCATTTAAAGTACGGGTTGGTAATATTTTATCTTCATCTTTTATTCAATTTGAAGGAGTTCCTCAGGGGAGCATTTTGAGCCCCACTCTTTTTATATGTCATATTTCTCCCATACTTTCTCATTTACAACCATCAGTTCATGGTTCATTATACGTTGACGATCTGCAGATTTCCTGCGAAGGATCGTCAATGCGTATCATTGAGCGACGACTTCAGACCGCAGTCAATAACCTGGTTACATGGTGTGATGATAATGGGCATAGTATTTCTGCCAGCAAGAGTAGTTGCGTGCATTTTTGTAGGAAACGGGGCCTCCATCCCGATCCTGACATTCGCATCCGTAATACGTCTATTCCGGTCGTCCCTGACGTCCGCTTCCTCGGAGTAATTTTCGACCGCAAACTCACTTTCCTTCCGCACATTTTACATCTGCGGAGGAAATGTGAGAAATCCCTCAACATCTTGAAGGTGTTGTCCAACACCTCTTGGGGAGCGGATCGAACTTCATTACTCCGAGTGTATCAGTCGGTGATTCTGTCTCGGATCGACTACGGATGTGTCGTCTATGGATCTGCCTGCAAAACTACCTTGCGGAAGCTTGATCCAGTCCACCATAATGCTCTGAGAATCTGCTGTGGTGCGTTCCGAACGTCACCTGTGCAGAGTCTCTATGTCATTTGTAACCAGCTACCTTTGGCTTCGCAGCGCCTGAAACTGTCGCTCTATTATCATTTCAAAATGTCATCTCTCCCATCTCACCCATTAAAGACCATTTCTATCAGCCCGTCTTTAAGGAGATTGTACAGTGCTCGTCCTTCTTTCATCCGTCCTTTTTCTGAAAGGGTGAAAGACTTCATCGAGGAACTCAGCCTACATGACTTGGGTATTCAACAAAGAAATTTTATTAAATTTCCACCCTGGAATGTTCCAAGGTTTACTTTTCATAACCCTTTTGCTTTATTCAACAAATCCAACACATGTCCCATTGTTCTCCAGAGAATCTTTGCCTTCCATCGCTGTCAGTATGAGGATTATATTCCTATATACACGGATGGATCGAAAGGAACTGGATACGTCGGCTGTGGTGTCGTTTCAAACGACATCAGGCACAGTTACCGGCTCGACTCTTCCTGCAGTGTCTACACTGCCGAAGCAGTCGCCATCTACTGTGCCCTGAAATTAGTCGAGACATCCAGTTCTCGAAAGTTCGTTGTATATACTGACAGCAGGAGCGTCCTGGAAACTTTGGCCCATCTGCACGATCGAAGTCATCCTATCGTGGTTGAAATAGCTGGCATTATTTGCCAGCTTTATAGTCGGGGTTATGACATAAAGTTCTGCTGGATACCTAGTCATGTAAATATTTTAGGTAATGAACAAGCGGACTCGGCTGCACGTTCGGCAACGAATCCTCTGCAGCTCGCAGTCCCATTTGAGGACATTCGACGTCATATTTTAATGCTCATTCATCAGACATGGCAGGAATCGTGGAATCTACAAATTAACAACAAATTACACTCGGTGAAGCCGATCATTGGAGAATGGCCTGTTTTTCCAATGCGAAGAGCCGATGTCAGACTGACTCGCCTTCGCATTGGACATACTCGTTTTACTCACAAACATCTTTTGTTTGGAGAAGATGCTCCCGAGTGTCCTTCCTGCCATGTCCCTTACTCAATTCATCACATTTTAATTGACTGTCCGGTGTTTGATCATCATCGCCGGACTTTTTTTCAATCATCTGTTTTAAAACTGTCTGACTTGGTGGGGGAAAACCCCCACCATAATTTATTTGCCTTTTTACGTCATATTGGCCTTTTACACCACATTTGACTTTTAACTTTTTATCTTTTGTGTGTTATTTGTGTTTGTCTTGCGTTTTTAAGGCTGTTACTTTTGAATAATTTTTAACAAGTGTTTGGCGCAGCATAGCCTACTTTGGCTCTTGCGCCATTAAAACTTACTATCACTCACTCACTGTTTTAAAACTCTCTGACTTGGTGGGGGAAAACCCCCACCATAACTTATTTGCTTTCTTGAAACACATTGGCCTTTTACACTAAATTTGAATGTTTAATGTTTTAACCTGTATAACTACCTTTTTTTTATTTCGTATTTTAGAAATTATTTATTTTAATTAATTTTAACAAATGTTTGGCGCAGCTTAGCCTATTTATGGCTCTTGCGCCATTAAAAACTACACTCACTCACTCACCCCTGATTGTTGAAGCCCCTGAATAACAAAGTTATTAAATATCTTAAACACAAGTTTCACATTTCGTTTTTCAAGATTTCAAGAAAGTAAAGACTTTAAAGTTAAACCACAAGCAAATTTTACTAAATCATTACTTTCTACGTTTTATAGTCGCTTAAGTGTAAAGAAATTTGCTTCTAATAATGGAAAATTATTATGGTCTTCAAAATCTGAAAAATAAAAACATTGTCCTGAATTTTTTGATTAATCCAGTTGTTATGGATGGATTTAAATATGTATACTGAATCAATAACAAAAAAAATAAAGGATTAGAAGGATCGAAAGGATGTGAATATACAATGCTCAATTTGGGAGGAACAGAAGCTTTTCGATTTATAAAATTATTGTTAAAAACTACGCCAATAACTTTGAATCCTATACCATCAAGTCCCACGATATTTTTTTTTTAGCAACAGCTAAAAGTTTCTCTCCATCCCTTTTTTCATTGGCATTATATGAAATACTTTAAAAGAAGAAAAAATACTCTGAATCATGAAAACACATGTTGAAGTAGTAACTTGTTCACTGTTATATGCCATCCCAAGAATATTACCCCTCATAAATAGAATAGAGTTAAATAACTTACCTTTGAATAATTTGAAAGGGTGAAATCTTTCCTGCAAATGGTTTTGATCCACATTTTTCGAAGCCATTTATCTTTCGAGAATCCGAACATTTGTACCGTCGCCATGTTAGTAGCTTTATATTTGCTTTTGCAATTCGGTACTGCACACGTGTGGACCATTCTTTTTTTCTTTTGAAACTTAGTTTTAAGACATTCAAAAACAGAACAGACAAAAGGTTAAACAGGAAATGAAAATCTTCATAAAAAATGTAGTTTATGAAAGCAGAAAAACGATGACGGTTAGTGAAGGTAAATTCTTATCTAACTGGCGTATTCAAGTCGGTTGACTATCTCTACTATAACACATCAATCAATAACTCCCGAGACTAACCCAGAGATGGCGCTCGTAGTAAACCAGTAACCAGGTCTTTCTAGAGTACTAACCTTTTCTTGAAACGTGTCAAAATTTTAAGTCGATCGGATCAGAAACAGCTGAGTTATCGAGGTTGGAGTAAAGTCGTTTTGTAGTTTGTTTAAAAAATGGAAAAATCGAGTTTCGTGTTCTGATAAAACATTGTTTTTAATGGGTAAAAACACCGTGCAAGCGAAACAATGGATTGAAAAATGTTACCCGGACTCTTGTCCATCAAAAGCAACGATTTGTCGGTGGTTTGCCGAGTTTAAACGTGGTCGTACCGACACAAATGACGCGGAACGCTCGGGTAGACCTGTGGAAGCCGTTACACCGAAATGAGGAATAGTTGACAAAATTATAATGAAAGATCGTAAAGTGAAGTCTCGTGAGATTGCTGAGATGACACAGATATCATGAAGTGCATTTACTGAAAAGGGTTTTTCCAAGTGGGTGCCGCGATTGCTGATGGAACAAAACAGCAACGAGTCGATGATTCAGAAAGCTGTTTCATCATTATGGCAACAAAAAGATTTGCGGAAAAATGGGGAAAAAGATTTGGAAAAGGTTAACGATTGTATCAGCCTGGGCAATTAAAAAGGTAGGTTGATGAATAAAAATTTGCAAAAATGTTGTCTAATGTTATCCGAGTTATTGATTGATGTGTTATGTGACGTCACAAGCGTCTCTCATTTCAGCGCCGAGGCCTTCCAGTATTTAGGAGGTGTTAATCAGATCCTCTATATGGCGGGTCTAATGTACGTCTAGATAAAAACTACTTTGACCATGACCTCTACGCTACCAGAGTATGAGAGAATAACAAAGAAATCTCAAAACGAAGTTTATAAAGAATTCCGCGAATCATTCTCAAATTAAGCAGAAATAGACATTATATATAATTTCATATGTATGATTCAAAAGGGAAACGAAATAGATGTTCAACGTGTACTTCTTGATGAAATGCATGCTGGTATTTTAACTTAAGGATTGACACTTCAAAAATATTATAAACGCCCCAAATTAATTGGAATTACTGTACGTCATTATTTTTCTTCTTTTTCCAGGAGCTAAACTACTGAAAAGAGAATGTTGCATTTTCGCCGTTAGTTTAAGAAAGACCTCTCCTTGCGCATGCACAACCTTAGCTCTTTATGGTTACTCATCTGTGGCGTGTATGGTCTCCCCTTTTTGTCTTCCCTCGGAGAAGGAACGAAATCGAACACCTGTGAATGACGCGATATTGCATAATTATTCCAATATGTTTCTCTTTTTCTTAGTTCTTACGTTATATTGAATAAAATAAATGTTTAGATACTCTGTCTACTTATTTTCTTCAATAATATCGAATTAAAGATTGTTGCTGCATATACGTAGTTGGATTATCTATTTTATTAAAACAACAATTAATTTCTCTCAATTAATCAATCAACTAATTTCGCTCTAATATAAATAAATTCAAAACTCAGCGTTAAATTTCTTAAACTCACTGTCAGTTTTATTTTTGTTGTACGTTCTTCAAAAATATTCAACATTTCTTTTGATTGGGAATATCTGTTTTCATTCATTCGTATACTGGTCAAAGTTTAAAGTAATAAATTCACTTTACTCATTTAAAGAGACACGGTACCCCAAAAATGACAAAAAAAAAAAAAAAAAAAAAATCGATTTTTTTTTATTTTTTATTTAAAAGTGTTTTCTGAATTATTATCTTTCTACTGATGTTTTACTTTTGTATGTACGAAAAGCTTGGAAAAAATGAAATTGAAAAAAGTAATCAAAAAAAATTTGTGAATTGACCACATTCCTTTTTTTAAAGATGTCAGTCATTTTACGTTATTTTTTTTATCAATACTTTTCTAAAATTAATTTATTTTCGTTTTTAGCGTTCTTTTTTTGTGACTACAACTTTCATTACAAGCGATTTGTTGTTGATACTTCGTGTTTTGATTGTAGTGTCCATATCGAGCTAATTATAAACACGTTTTATTTTGAGAAAAAAACGTGTTTTTTGAAGAAAAAAAAAACAATCTTTATCAAGACTTTTTTTCATTATTATTTGTGCTGAATCTGTTGAAGTTTTTGGTGTTTATTTTTTTGAGAATTGAAGATAAAAAATACCTCCCGTAAAAAGGCGTTGTCATTCAAAGCAAATGAACAGTTAACGTTGGTGCAGTGATGATGTTAATAATGATGATTCTATAAAAGAAAAATTTGCTGTTCCTACTATCAGAATTGAACAGTTATTAAATGTTGAAAATACTGATTGTTCCGATACTGGAAACTTCTTATTTGTGAACTTTGTTCAAATCAGTAAACTATTTGACAAACTGAAATTCTCGGAATGCGACAAAAAAAAAAACTTTAAAGCTAGAAGGTGGAAAAAAGATAGGATTATCCTATACTTTAAATTTAATCTACTGTTCTTGTGCTTCTAAGGTTTGTGATGTAGAAACATTGAATGAAATTCAAACAAATACTGTTCCTCATATGAATTTACGTGTTACACATGCATTCTGTAACATTGGGAAAGGTTGTATGGCCACAAATATCTTGCCTTTTTCATCGAGGACATACAGCAAATGTACTAAACTTCTTCAGAAAGCCTATGGTGTTGCTGCAAAGACTATCCTAAAATAAGTGCATAGTGAAGTACGAAATGCATATGAAGTATCTGCTGATGTCCCATTTGTCGACCTAAGTGTTTCTTTCGACAGTATTTGGATGACACGAGGCCATACATCTTTATTTGGTATTGGTTATGTAATCAATATACTTACTGATTATGTCATTGACTTTGAAGTTATGTGCAAAGTATGTCGACATTATTCCATAGCAAAAGAAGAACTTGGAAAATCAAGTGCAGGTTAATATGCAGTTTGAAGGGCATACGAATGAGTGTGATATCAATCACACCGGTTGATCTGGTTCCGTGGAAATGCAGGCAGCATTGATACTGTGGGAAATATCGCAATGATTGCTATTTCGATATTCTACATTATTGTCTGATGGGTATTGTAAAACTTTCAATTACTTATCTGAAAGAAATATCAATGAGGATAATGTCAAAATAAAAGAAAGAGAAATGCATAAACCATGTGAGTAGAAGGTTAGTTACTGCTTTACGGAATGTTGCGAAGAAATCGAGAGCTCGAGGCATCTCATTCGGTGGGAAAGATTATGGAACTTTGAAAGAAACTACCTTAAAGAAATTAACTTCTTATTATCAGAAGGCCGTATTAAAAAGACGAAGTGTCAAGAAGACGCCAAAAGCTATGTGCATACCTTTTCTAAAATGCACGCATGATCTTGGTGTAATACTGGAATCGCGAAAAAATTTGTTTATAATGAGACGTAAGAACTAAAAATATCAGTGTACACGTAAACTAGTAAAGAAAGCAGTTTTAAAAAGAGAAGCATTAATGATAAAAAAGGAAGGTGCTATATATAGACCAGGATACTTTTGAGGTGCAAATAATAATGTAAATCAGAATCATAATTTTTTTCGTTATAAAATATGCATGTATAATATTTAAATTAGAGCAATTAATATAATTTTTTTCTTCCTAATTTGTGTTTTTATTCATTATATATTATCATATAGATAAAATATTTGTGATATATGAAGTAAGAAATTTTAAAAATCGTTGTATTTATTATTTTACATTTTCCTTCATTTTTCATGTTCGTTAATTGTAATTAATACCTTGAAAAATATTATCAGTTATTAAAAATACCTACTGAAATTTTGTGAAAATGCTATTATTTCGAAGAAAAACATAAAGCTTAATGTATAAAAGGGTATTTTAAGTGAATTGAAGCATATAATATTTATTTTTTCAGAGTTATAAACTTTAAAAGGGTTTTTCTCAGTTTGTGTTTTTTCGATATATATCATTGTATTTAAAATGTTACTCCTCCCATAAATATTAATCAATCACTTCCATTTTTTTCTTGTGTTATATATAATACATGTAACAAAAGTATTGATCCATTTTGCAAAGAATTGTACACTTTTTTTTTTAAAAAAAATAATAATATAAGAGATATCTATGTTTTTGCTTTTAGCATGCCGACCAACATTTTTTTTCCTCCAAAACTTAATAAGTTATTGCAAAATTGATCCCTAAATTTGTTTAAAATATCCTTGAGAATATTAATAAAAATTTTCATAGAAAAAAATCAATAAATAAAAAAGGAATAGAGTTTTGAAATTTTTAAATTTTTTAAAAAAAATTTAAATTTTTAAAATTTTGTTAATAATGTATTCAAATTTTCATGTAAAATTATTTTCTTGAATAGAAACACTATATAGCTCGTTAAAACCAAACTCTTAAATGCACTAATCAATGGCTCAAGGGTACCGAGTCCCCTTTAAGATAAGAATATTAATTATATTCCTTAATTATTATAATTATTATTATGTTAAAATACTTCTACTTTTCTCCAATAAAACTTCCATAGTCGATTACACAAATGATTTTTATTATAAGAATTGTAATTCCCTCTTCAAGGTTCAAAATCCGAAGAAAAAATACTGATCAAACCATTCTGTTGCAGTCGATTAAAAAAAACTTTTTATAGAAGGGTTGAAAAGCGGAGGAAATATATGAATATATATATATATATATATATATTGTGACAGAAAATATATATGATCGAAAAAGAAGTTCATTGTCCTTAGAAGATATCAGACAAAGAACGTTTTTACAGATCCACGAAGAAAGATTTATTTGATCTTTCTGCGAAAAATCTTAAGTTTAAGAAAAAGACATTTTTTCGAATATTCGGAACGTTTCCTTGAAAGGAAAAATCATACTGTGCGTCGTGGGTTTGTTTTTTACCAAATACAAGAAGGGAGAAAGGAGAAATCTTGGCAAAAAAGGAATGTTGATAAAAAATGAAAGTTGGACTGTATATTCCATGAGTAAAACATTAAAATATTTACAAAATTATTCCAAGCAAAGTTTTGCACAGAACAGATTTAGCTAGTGAAAGTACTAACTTTTTTTAAAGAATAATTATTAAATTATTCAATTAAATTTTAGAATTAAAGCAAATGAAAGCCTGAAAACGTAAGGGAAATTTGATTTATTCGTTCAATCTTTCACTATCTCACTTATTTATTCACTCTCTTATTCATTTACGACTCATTTGCATAAAATTTCACTCCCTCCCTCATTCCATCATTTACTTATTCACTAATTTAATTACTCATTCATTCACTTACTCCCCTTTTCATTGATTTATCTATTAACTTCCTCATTTTTTTCATTCAAGTATTCATTTATTAACTCACTCACTCACCCCACTCACTCAGTCATTTTGTCTCTCATTCCCTTATTTTGACCAGAAAAGTTATCCTGAAAACATTTTTTTAAAGTGATCTGATGATCATTTTGTAGTTGATTAAAATAACCTTTCGAGGAGGGGGTAATAACTCCATTCTTGAAAAATCATTCGCTTTTCGCATGGAGCTGTAGAGAAGAAGGTACCAGCTCAGGTGTTGTCCTCGTCAATTGAACGATATTCAAATTAATGAAGTATGTCGCATATAACCCCCGTGTTCCATCTGAGTGCGACGATATTAAACAAACAAACAATCAATATGGACCAAAACTGCAAAACGATTCAAGCTTTAATGATTTTTGGGCTGTTTGCAAATTTTTAATTTTGAGCCTTTGAAAAGAATGTTCCTTTTAGCTAGATAGGGGATGGAATACAAAAGGAAAGAATGAAAAGCCATGTGTGCAGCATGATATTTAATGTTAACTCTTTAACGACCTATATTTTTTGAACGATCTGAAACGACCGGTATCAGTCATTTTGAACGCAATAAGAAATCTAGTTTATATACTCGAATTTTTACGCAAATATCGTTTTACAAAGTTAAAAGAAGTTATTTGAAGCAATTAAAAACTCGGGTAACATTTTTAATAGTAAAATTTTTATTGCATTAAATAAAATACTTTTGTTTTTCAGAAAATAAAAAGAGCATCATATTCTTACTGTTCATATATTTCTCATTTTGTAGTTGTCGTGGCCTTCTTCAACAAGACGGCAGAAGTTGAAACGCCTTAATAAGTGAAGCGATGGGGAATCTCCTTTTGGTTTAGTTGATAAGAATACTATAAAAAATTATCGGAAGAGTTTTCCTCGGTCCCAATAGCCGAGGGCTCGCAACGCGTCGAACCTTAAGATCAACTGTCCTCCTCAACCACAGAGAAGAAAATAAATCAGGAAATATTAGCAAAATAGTGATCCAGGATTTGAACACTAGATGGCAGCACAGCCTAGAACTACTGGTTGCATAAGACCCAGACGCAAAACCTTGCCTTAGTGTATCTAAGACAACCACATATAAATCACAATTAGTGATATACTGGTTGTGACACACGCGCCATATATCAGCCATTTAGCTGATGACGTCAAATGAGAATTGTTCGAAGGGTAACTTAACACAGCAGGAAGGAGATGTATATCATTAGTAGTAATTGTTGGAAAAGCAACCTTATCTTCATTATGGTTCAGAATGAACATCTTCGTAATTTATCACAATGATACTGGAGGAAGAGTATACAGGGTCTTTCTTCAACAACGAGGACAAAAGTTAATACGTCGAAATAGCTACTCAGACAAAAGATCCCTTTTGTGGTTTGGTTGATAAGAACTCTTCAAAGCTAGCTGATTTGTTTTTTTTTTGAACCCAAAGATCGAGGGCTCGAAACGTCAGTTTCACTCAAGGTCAAATTCCTCACTCGCCACTGGGAAGGAATTATCTCCCTCCAAATAATCTTTAACACATAATTTGAATCAGAAATTGGTTATGCACCACTCTTGTGACATTTTCTACGAATAGACAAAACAAACGAAGAACACAGTACTTCAATTTTGTTCTGAACCTAATTAGTGATAACCATATTTGTTAATTGCGGTTTTAGAAAAGCTAGGAGTGCATGTAGATTGTTTTTTTATATACAATGTGGCAATATCTTTGTTTATAAGTTTCAAAATAAGGGTTTTCAGAAATCAGCTAAAAGCCACATGTTCTGAATAAAATTTAGAAGTTTACATTTGCAATATCTAGATCATTGTAAAAATTGAAAATATACTCGTTGAAACTGCTTAAGCTAAAATAATCAAAGTCATAAGGAGATCCAGAATATAATTAAAGTCATGAAGAGATTTCAGTGAGATGACACAAACGACTTAAGAATAATCCCTTTTCAAAGTACACTTGTGGTCAAAATGACATCTCCGGTCTTTATAGTGTTAATTTTATTCAAACGTATCGCATAATTTAAAAGTACTTAACATTACAATTATTTCTCTCTTACACACACAAAACAATCCCCAACCTCACACGTCAATTTTCTGTTAGTTTTTTATTATATCACTTATCAAATGAACAGTGTTATGTAAAAACTACTTTTAAAATTTATTTTTTCTTCTTTTGCGGGGTAATTTTATAATTTTTTCCTATTAAGCCATGTTTTAATCGAAGCCCATAAATTTATCAATCGATATCATAAAGATTCCATATCCCTGACCGAGATAAAGAGAGAACAGTAATTCCAAAAAAATTGATCTTCCTTTCTTTCTTTAACCCTCTAAGCGTTTCACACGCTTTTTTCCGTACTGTCCGAGATATTCCGAAAGCGTTTGCGCCGTAAAATCCCGTGTGGCTGTGAGCGCACCGAAAGCGTCAGAGCCGTGTTTTTTCGCCATCACAGGATGTATTCGAGATCGTTTGCGCCGGGTTTTTCTGCAATTCCTTCCCCCCCTTTTAAAAGTTTTACATCTTGTTAGATAATTGGGGAGGGTTGCGGACACACAATGAACTTTGACAGGAAATTTTATGGCTCACAAGGGAACCCCACTCTTGCCCTTAGGGCTAGAGAAAGTTCCATTGAGACATTCGTTCAAGAGGGGAAGGGGAAAATTTCCTTTCAAGTGTGTTTGTTGGTCAACTTGAGTTGAGATTTTATTGGGTTTATGAAAGAAATGCGTCCCTTGACCTAGCTTTCGAGATAAAATTTTTTATTTAAACCAATCCAAAAAACGCTTTAAAGTTCAATCACAAAATTAACTAGATTTTAATCCCATTTTTAATTAATATTCATTTGGAATTTTAACAAATTTAGATAGAGTAGGAAACCTACTGTTTTATATTGTTGGACAAATTAATCTTTGTATATTTTCTTTGATTGCTAAAAATTCACCTTTTTTTATTTTTCCTCATATTAAAAAATATCAGATAGAGTTAAGTTTTTATGTTATTTCTATAAATCTCGAAAAACATCGCTAAATATATATCTATAAAATGTTTGTTTAAATACAGAGAATGTATGAAAATAATAAATACGTTCTATTGTTTCATTTGTGTTACTTTATTCACTACTTTCAGTTTTTAAAATAATATTTATTTCCTAATAACGTGTCATAAATTAAAAAAAAAAAAAAAACGAACGAGTCAAAATCAGAAACGCTTTTAATTTTCAATATTACAAATGAATACTTTTAAGCTTCTGTATTTCTTTCTTAAAATTCTTAAGCGATGAATAAAAGTAATACCAAAAATTAAACTTTTTTTTAAATCTATTAGTTTTTTTTTTTCTTCATAATTTCAAAGCCAGGTATTCAGGACAGCTTACGCATGATACTCAGTTTTGTAATGTTAAGTTTTGAAATACATCCGAATTTTAAATAACTGAACTACATCTTCCCTCAAAGAGAAAAAGAATGCGATTTCCCACTCCAACTCATATTTTTCAAACTTGATTTTTGAAAAATTAGTAATTAATAGCATCTGCACACATTTATATTTGTTCATACGTGTAAGTATCAACTGTACTTTTGCACAGATACTTTTGATTACTAATTATTTGAAGATTCAAATTTAAAAAATATTCATATGTGTTAAATCCCTTATAATTTATCTTCTGTTAAAGGATAATTGAAGTACATGTAATTAAAATCCGGACATTTTTCGTAATCTTAACATTATACAACTACGAATTTTACATAAGCTACCCTGAAAATCTGCTTTTCAAATTACATCAAAAAATATTTATGTATGGTACATACAAAGTTAAAAATTATTAATCACATAAATTTACAATTCTATGAAAATTTAAAATATAAAATTCAAAATTTAATAAATTTCATCGCCAGCATATTTTCATATATTCCGTAAGTTTTTTACAAATCAGTTAAAAACCGCACGTCATTAGCAAAAAATATGCTGAACAATTTGATGAATATAAAATAAAAATTTTACTTGGAAGCAAAGCTGAGATACTAAAACTTCGGTATACAAAAATTATGAGCATATCTACAATAGTTTCTGAAATAATTATTTTAAAATTCAGTTAGAAATTTGTTCGTTATATTATACGTAATATTAAATATACCGTCAACATAATAAAGTAATAGTTTGATGCATTCACAGATTATTAAAAATAGATATAAGTGACATTATTATCACAAATGTTAAAAAATTTATAATTTTAAATTCAATTATAATTTTAAATTAAATTGTACACTGTTATATATACACAATATTGTGTTTCACAAACAATTTTTTCTCAAATAACAAATTGTTCTGAAAGTAGGCATTAAGGTACTTTAAAGACTTAGTACTTTTGTTTTGTTTAAGCATTTAATATAAAATATTTATTTTTTTTTCTTATGTGTCTCTGATATTTTTAACATTTGTAACAATTAAAATTATTGCTTATATACGATTCTTTGCATTTTTTTGTAAATTGAATGAACACTTTGATTACAATTTTGTTTATTTGAGAACATATGAACACTGATTTATTTTATTCATGAAATACAAGTTTGAATAAATTGACTCTTTTTGCATTTGTTTTAAAATATGTATATTATATTGAAATTTAAACTACCCAAAATTATACCTGATTTGTTATAAACGAATTTTTGATCTAATAAACACATATAACTCTTTTTAGGTACAATTTGTAAAATGGACTAAAATTAATAGATGAATATTATTTTTACATATTGTGAATATTTTGCACTGAACTTAAACATATATTTTAGTCCCTTTAAGGTTGGAGAAGCAAATCGTAAGCAATTTTGCATTCATTTTGATATTGAATATAAAAAGCTGCTCGGCTATTCAGAAGTGAAGTGGTTTACTTTGAAACCAGCACACAAACAGAGCACAAATAGAGTGCATTTTGAAATTATATGATCCGCTTCGGTCAAGTTATTTAAATTTAAAAAATACCTTACATTTGAAAAAAATATCACCTTTCAATAGATCAAATCATACGCTCTCTTTTCTCTACAGCCAGACATTATTTTTCTGTAAAACTACCAAAGAAATTAAACATCATAACATTTCAGCTACAGTTTATTTTATTCCGATATAGAACGAGATATGATGATAAATTCGTACCATTAATACAAAAGAATAAACTAACAATTATATATGGTTATATTCCTGGGATTAAGAATACATTTCTAAAATTTAAAATTGCTTACAAAATTTGTTATGAATTCTTTGAGGAATTGTTTGTCAACTTCACTGAACTAAAGTGTTTTAAGTGTACTGTTTTGAAAGACAAATTAAAAAGGGAAAAGTTTCTCTCACTGCCAAATTTGTAATAACTGATATGTAAGATGTAGTAATCGATGACAATTTTCTGTTAAAAGATATAATACGAATATGTACTTAAAGTTTGAAAACACCAAAGAAACAGAAAGTTGAAAATTAAAATGTGGGATTGAAGATGGCTAGAAATATTTTGACATTTTGAAGAATATATACTCCATTAAAATTTAAAATTATTTATTGAATGTAAAATATATTACCTTTGCACAAAAGTGGATGTAGATGGGGTATTTCGCTTAGAGCAGAGGTATTCAACCTCTTGCACTTTGGGGAACCTTTTGAGCTTACCATTACCTTCAAGGAACCCCTTGATCAAACAGCAGAAAAAATAGGATATCAAAGCTCTTTATCCTAATCAAATTTACAAAATTATTATTGCATTTCTATTTTTTTATTAGAAACGTCTTAGTAAGATTAATGAATGTTAAGGTAGCGAAAGTTTTTTTTTTCCTAAAATATGGCCTATGCATAATAAACAAAAGCAATATTTTTTTAAATATAACAAATAATGAAAAAAAAAAGAATTTTAATGATTTGACCATGATTGTTTTTTATTGCAAAGTATTTTTACGTCTGTAAAAATTTCTGAAACCATCAACCTAATGTCTTCTTCAGCATCCGACCTATTTCTGTATTTTGTTTTTGTCGCAGTGTACAAAGAGAAAGATTTTTCGCATATATAGGTTGAAACATATGATATTAGATGTTTCACAACTCTTACGGCAATTTCATGATATTATTTTCTATTGTCAATCAAAAAATACATTATAACACTTAACTCACTCTTAATTTCAATTGAGTATACATCAATGTGATATATCAATCAAACTGATATTCACTCAATTTTTTCTTTTGTTGGGAGTTCGGAGGTTTTCTTCTTTTATTGGGTTTAGTTTAGTGTTTTCTTATTAACGTCGCACTGGAAGCAACACGAGGGCTATTGGCAATGGACCTCGTAATTTTGAACTTCGGTCAAGTGCAGAGGACGACACTTGAGCTGGCACCCCCTCTCCTAACTTCCACACCACACCAACTTCTTTTATTGGGAGTTCAGTGAATTAAAAGTCTTAAAAAGATTTTGGATCCAAGATAATTTTTTATTTTGAACAGGATTCAAAAAAGGTTTTTTGCAGATCTGATATATGTTTGACCAAACTAATTTTTACATTTTTATGAGGATCAGCGTTACCGTCCACTAAAATATTATGCAAATTACTAAAGCATTTAATATTATCTTTCAAAATAAATTCTGTTCAAAATTTCAATTTTAAAACAGTGGCGCCAATTTTACTTCATACCTCGAAAATAATGAATAAGTGTGCATTCTTCACCTGATCCAAAAAACGCCTAAATATGTGACCTAATGCGTCTCGATTACTGTATTTGAAACACGTGATTTTACGAAATTTAAGATTTTATTTTATCCTTAAAATATTTATTGATATTTATTTTTACAAGCAAACTGCTTCTGAGAATTCAATCTTCTATAAAAATTAAACTTTTATGACAATTCTGGCGCTTTGATTAAGCAAATAGTGCTTGATAGCAAATACTAATCATTAATTTTTTTCAAAACATGCAAACAATTTTGTATTTTCTTGGTCTCGTATTCAATAATGAATATAGGGTGCTTTTTCTAGGTTAAAATCGTAATATTAAAATTAAAAAAAAAGTTTTTAAAAATTACAGAAAAAAAAAATTTTCTATTGTTTGAAGCAAACAAATATTTTTCAACTATGAACCCACCAATTTTTATCAAGCTATATTTTTTTATTCTTCATTTGTTGGAACGCTTTTATTGAAACTCAATAGATCGGGCGAACATCTTCCAAGTTCTGATCTGTGAATAATCTGAACCCCATTCCAGCTTGCTTGTAGCCTGCCGTACAAGATTTCCCCTAGGCAACGAAATCGCTTATCTAAGCGTCGGATCTAAGCAATTAAATGCCCAACCCAAGGGGTTGTGTGGACCACCCGCGTCATAAAAGGGGGTAGGAACAGGAGGCTCTTGCATTTTTGAAGAATTTGTGAATGGAAAGGGAAAACTTTTCGGGACCTTTAGCTGTGCCTAAGTAGATCGCTTTCGGTATAGCTTTACACAAAAAAGTAAAACGCTCGGAGGGTTAAAAAAGCTTATACAAATTTGGAAAAAGACTTGTTTTGTTGAAATATTTACAGGGAGAATGACCTAATCCCACACATTTTACTCTTTCAACTCAATATATTTAAGGAATCTTTTTTGAAGAGCATTTCATGATTTTTTTCAAGAAGTACGTTTCCTATCTTTGATTTATGTTTAGTCTCAAGAAACATCTGCTAAAGAATTTTACTAAAAAAAGTTGAATTGGGTGTTAGGATATAAGAAATTTAACTATAAAACATTTAATTAGAGTAAGCATCACATTTTTATAAGTAGTAAAGAAATGAATGATTTGAAATAAGAAAAATATGAATCCTTTACAACTGTACATTATAAGCAACAGAGGGCTCGCGAAACATTGTAATCTGATAGAAGCACGATACCAACAGATACAACTTATCAATAATGTTCAGAAATCTTTGGACTTAACGTTTCCTCTTGTCGTACACAGATGGCATCATAAAATATAGATTATTTTACATCAGTCTTAAGCCACACACACTCACTCACGCATGCGCACGTACACACACACACACACACACACTCATATTTCTTGTAAATATGCTGCATTTATACGTTTATGTTATGTTTAGAATTTACGTTCCATGTTGTAATTTTATGGCCGTTCAATAGATTGTTAGTAGTGGTACATCATTCATACAATCGGATATAGAGTACCTATTTGAATGTCTCAACGATAATACATTCTTCCCGACATAAGTTCGTTCAAAAATTGATGTCTTAATACGCCTACACATGCGATTTTACCTGACTGTACACTAACTTCTCTCTTTGAAGTAACACAATGACTATAGGGGATAGGTTTTTCAATTTTGAACTTCAGCCAAGTGACGGGACGATACCTGAGCTGGTCCCCCACTCTCCAAACTTACCCATCACCCCAAAATGAGAAAATTGAGTCTCCAGAAATTTGTCATGATTCATTAACATGGTGATCTATTTAATACACTTCGCGGGACAAAGATACTTTGGATAGCGAAACATACACGTTTAAGATTCAATATGATCTCGTAGAATTTTTTTGTATTATAGAAGACCCTAGGAGTGTTATGATGGCTCCTATAACAATTGATTCGTCACATATAATGTTACTTTGCAACCAAATAGAATTTTTAAATTAAAAACTTTTTAAGATGAAGAAGAGCCTTTCCCCCATTTCCTCTTTAAATACACACAAAAACTTTTAGAAGTATTACTAACACTTGCGATTAATGTCGTTTTTACCGTCAAGTAAACTTAAAAGTTTCAATTACTAAATTATATACCCTATTTAATTCTTTATTCGCAAACTAAATATCAAAGAGAATTTGCTTCTTTGATGAAACCATAGTTACTAAACATACACATATATTCGGCAAATCCAGGAATGTTCTTTTACACACAATTTTTCAATACATCCGGCTTATAAAAATGTAACTTCAGAGGCAAAGGATTGAAGAATTTTTTTGCTTTACTAATAACTTTGAGTGAACTGAATATTTATCATACAGTAAAATAATAACACCGGTAAAAAATGAGTTTTTTGAACATGGGTTAATTTCAAACTTCATCCTTTGAGTAACTTAATTTTTTTATACCTTAACTTTCAAGAGCAAAATGGAATGTTCAGTCAAATTGAATTTATTCAATAAGTAGTTTTAATAATTTATTTAATAATTTGATGTTTATTAAATGTATCATCTGTAATTAACAAAAAAGAGTTTAAGTAATTGTTCCTCTACCTTGGCGACGGATTTGGCGATTTGGCGAGAAACTTGGCATAAAACTCAATTCTTTACATAATTAGCTTTAATCAATTAATTTTATTAATTACAATTAAATTATCATATTGTCACCCAAAACAATTGAGAAAAGAAAATTTCATCTCCGATTGAGAGCTTTAAAATGAGAAAAAAATAGCTTTTGCGGTTTTGACCCAGACATATGTTGTGAGTAGAAGAAAACCCATTAAAAATATGATTAACACTCGCATTTAATGGTTGAAACTTTGAGATAACTCTTGTTCTGGATCACACAGTTACTTTATATAAACATAAGTATTTTTAAATAAGAATAACAAAACACAAGTAACTTATCCTCCTTTTGAAAGATCACCAAATTTTACCAATTACAGTAAAATTTCTAGGTAATTATCGATTAAATTAGAGAAGGTTTATTGCTTTATATTCATATGTAAGCTATCAATAAAGTAAATAGTACCAACATCAACAATGGTGCTGCATTGAATTTTGTCCACATATTTATTGAATCGATTACTCTCAAACGGTCTTTTGTAGCATCAGGATTCTAACCCAGGACTTGCTGGTCGTTCTAGAGCTCGCGATCACAATCCTTTGGTGCCGCATGCACATGTAAAAAAATAAATTAAAATTTCCTCATGTATTTTGAGTAACTATTATGGTTAAAATATTTTTTTATCACAATACTCATTACCATTGCTTCTCAATATCATTACATACATTTCTAATATTTTTGTTAAAACATAGCTAAAATTCTCTTTTTATATTTCTTTACTTTTATTAATCAAATGTTTTATCAGCATGTAAGCAGATAATAATTTCCTTTTACTATTCAAACATGTTTTGGACATGAATTGCCAAAATATTATTTTAATTTTAAAATTTATTAAGCAATGTAAATATTTTTCAAAAATAATTATATTAATAATGAAAATTATCGAAGAATTTCTGAGACAACTGAAAGTTTTTAGGACTTTCTTTTAAAAAAAATTTATGCATTTCAGAATATTAATAATTTTTTATGGCAACCATTTATAAACCGATCTCTTTCACTTTGAGTTCTGTTGAACACGAAATAAAATTTTATATTACACATGAATTCACAGAAAATAAATGATAAAAAATAGTTTAAAGGACACACCAAAAGTTTTTAAAAATTTAAATTTAAGTTTGTTAAGCTTTTTACGAATTTTAAAAGATGCTGAAATTTTTCCATTATTTTAATTTTGAGGTTTTCTTGTCTCCTTATAGATGGCGCTCCAAGTCTATGATGTTTCAATTTCTCAATCAGAAAAACTGGAAATATCTTCAGACCAGTTTACTTCAATAAATATATCCATTTTGTTTTTGATAAAAATTAATTCCGAAATAGGTGTAATTATTAATTATTATGAGTTGCATTTGTTAAAATTAATATTTTAATCTTACAAGTTTTAAAATTATTTAATATATTTTTTGTAAGAAAATTTTACACGGAATAAAACATCTAAAAATTATTTTCCCTAAATTTATTTTTCAGCATATCTTAAATTTAGGAAATTCGTTCAAGTTTTATTTTTTTCTTGACTAAACAACTTCGACTTTAGCAAACAGAAATTCCAACTTAGTGGACTTCAAATATAAAATATTATTAAAACGATTAATTGAATTCATTTTTGTAATTAAAAAAAAAAGTAAGAAATTTCTTGTGTGATAGGAATCAGAACAAAGAAAAAATAAACATCGGAACCGATGAATATAGTTGTATTAATATATAATTTTTATTATAAAAAACTCTTGCTTAACAGAAAACAACGAAAATTATAATTTTGTGTTAGTTGGTTATTAATGTCGCACTGAGGAGCAACATGAAGGCTATTGGCGACGGATGTCTAATTTTGAACCTCAGTCAAGTAAAGGAGTCATTTCTGCTGGCATCTCTCTCGCCAATCATTGTAATCTTAAATGTACATAAATAGATTTCCTCTTAGTTGAGCAATATTCTCATCTTTTATGTTTTGTATTCTGTAAATTTATTAAAAATTATTAAAAGCTTATTAAAAGATGAAATAATAGTAAAATAATTTTTTATTTTCTTTAACAACAAAGTTTTTCAAAACAAATTAATAAGGCACATTAATCAAAACGTTTATTATAAATATGCCTCTGACAACATTCTGTAAGAATATCTTAGTTAAATCCTTCAATTACAACTGTTCGAGGTTTGACAATCAAAAAACGGCACTGATGCTGCTGCAGAAGATGTATACATGCACCAAATGCCAGCGACCAACAGCTGTTTAGCATGAAGTCTTTCTTTCCAAAGCAGTATCTCTCGCTTCCATTAACACAGTTCCATATACCTGTAGCCTTCCTTCGCATTGGAGTTATTTTTTTTTGTTTCGTTAGAAAAATAATAAGTAAGCAACGAATAGCTGTGAAATTTCACACGAGACTTGAAGAAAATCTGTCACTGAAATTTCTAATTTATTGAAAGAAGTGTATGACAATAAATGTTCAACGCGTGCTAATGTTTGTGAGTGGCTTAAGGGCTTTCAAGATGACCGAGAAGATTTTGAAGATGATTCACGCTCGGTTCGCCAAGGCACGTCTAAAACGGATGACAGTAAGGGAAAAAATCATGAATCTGGTTCTATCTGCCCGTCGGTTAAGTATTCGTATGATTGCTTAGATGGTAGGAATTGACAAAGAGTCCGTAAGGCAAATGCACATAAAACTGTCAAGATGTTTCTCCAAATCAATGCGCCGGCTTATTTCACATTATCTGTCAAGATGTTTCTAGCCAAATACAGCATCCCAGTGTTAGACCAGCCGCCTTATTTTACAGATCCTGTATTATGCGACTTGTATCTATTTCCTAAAGTAAAATCTGCATTAAAAGGAACAAGATTTGAGTCATTGAAGCGGTGAAATGAACGAGCTGACGGAAGAAGACTTCCAGCACTGTTTCGAACAGTGGAAGACTAGAGGATAGCTGCAGAGAGAGAGGAGGATTGTATATTGAAGGTAATGATAAGTAAACATGTATGACATCAAAATAAACTAATTCACAGTCTCGTTCTTTAATAGCTACACATTGTATTCGTTTCGAATCTTTCCATGTTTATTGGACTAAGCTGCTTAGTTCAGCTCTTAATTTCTACCTCCTGTAAATTTTATTACATACAACTAATACACTTTTGAATTTTTGAGCAAATCACGATGATTTAGAAGGTTCGAATTAACGAGGTGTAACCTAAACTGACGTTTTACTTTCCATATCCAGAGCCTGCTAATTTGTGTTTTCATTCGCAATTTATGTAGTGGTCGTAGTGACGTAATAGTCATGGTCTCGAGCTCGTGACTGACATTGAATCCACTGAGTAAAGGATTCGAGTCCTTATGCTGCATGACTCTCTATGTAGAGGTGTTGATACACGGTAAATCTGTCAAGGGTCCAAATCCTCCCTTAGGTATGATGTGGAAGTCTTGAGAGGGAGGTGTCAGGCTAGGTATCGTTCTTGTCTCTTGACCGAGGTTCAAAATTATGAGATTCGTCTTCAATAGCCCTCCTATTGATTCTGAATGCAACGTTAATAAAAAATCAAACAATATCAACGGGAGGGTAATGTGCACCAGTTCCTTTATCATAGATACATCTTTAGTAGGTTCAGGACTCGAACATTCTGCTCGATTAGAAGATTGCTGTCAGGAAATTGCTGCCGTAGAATATTGTTAAAGGAAGGACGTTTTGGTTTTTTTAAAATTAATTATTAACCTTTATAAAACATAAATATTGTACATATGAATTTTAGAATATTATCAGTTTTTTTGTTTTAAATTGGTTAAAAGAATAATTTGTGTTAAAAGACAAAGAAATGTCGTAACAAATTCGAGAAAAATTGGTTTAACATTTTTTTTGCGACTCCTTTTGAAATATGATAATATTTTTTTTTCTAAAGAAGTTTATATAAGCCGAATAATAATAAAATAAAAATAAGTTATGCTTCATAAGAAATACAAATATAATTATAGCATTTTTTTTGTTATAATTTACTTCTCATTTTAACTCTTTCAAGTTTTATAATTTAATTTCGTAAAAATATATATTTTTTAAAAACTATTATTGTTTGTAAATGATTTTTTGTAATTTGTGTATTTCCTAACTTTTTCTTGAAAAATAAAACATTTTATTTATCATTATCTTTTTTCAATTTATATTTCATCATTAATAATCTTAATTCAGTTCATTACATTCATAATATTATTTGCTACAGTTCTTCCATTTCCGTGTGGACATGGTATCGTAGAGTAGTGGTCGCAGACTAGCGGATTATGTTGTTTCCTTCAAGTCCGGGGTTTGAGCCCTGGTGTCACCAAAGACTCACTGTGTAGTGGGACAGATACACGTTATTCAAATTCAGACCCTAAGTCCTCCTAATGGCGTGGTGTAAAAGTTTAGAGAAGGAAGTGCCAAATCAAATATTGTCCTCTACCGAGACTCAAAAATACGATTCTCCTCGTCAATAACCACGAATTGCTTCTCAGCGCGATGTTAGTAAACAATCACAATTAATTCCCGTCCTACGTACATGAAAATAAATTAACCTGGTACTGGAATCTTTTACTCCAAAATTCAAAATATGTTAAACAGAAAGACGAGAATAGTTTTGATCGAACAACTGATTAAAGCGTAAGATTAAACCTACAAAGAACTTACTTAAGCGAAAAGACTTACAGAATTCGGAAATATACACCATATATCTACAGCAACTTGGATATTGTTGAAATTTGAAAGGTTGCAGAGAGAGAAGGAAAGCCTAACACACGCACGTTCCATCTTAAGGTTTCCATAAACATCTATTTTAATCCTAATGATGGTTGGAGCAGAAAATGAGTTCCTTTTGAACCGAAATTTTAAATTGATAATTAAGGTTCTGTTTTGGGTAAATAGTTTGGAAATTGCTTGGATAAACTTCTCTTCGGAAAACGCACAAATCCCATCCTTCACATTTTAGTAGTTAAAAGTTGTTTGTATACATTTCTAATATTTCGAGTATTAAATTTGATGTGATTTGAATTGATTTAAAACTATAAGAACTCTTTCTGAAACATACTATGTTTTGATATAAAATAGAACTTGAAAGAATTTCAAAACAAATACCATGCAATATAAGTTTATTATGGTAACTCTCCCCCAGGGGAGTTTTTTTTTTAAAAAAATTTCTCGTGATTTTAACTGCATAAAGTATTTCTATAAACTTGCAAATAGACATAATACAGTTATCCTTATCATTAATACTTAGATATAGATACAATGTGATCAATTTAAAAGAGTACTCGTTTGTTTTTTGTATTATCCATCTATAATATATGTAGAAAGACTTTCAATATCATTACTTATTTATTACGTCAATATTTAATGAACGAGTGTCATTTTTTTCACTTTCTAAATGCGAAACCTCGTTTTTTGAACATAAATTCGCGTGACGATCATTAGTAATTTTTAATCCCTTTCTGCGCAAATGATTTGAGTAAATTATCAGCTACTTTCCATGTTTTTATTTATTTTAATTTTGGAAATTCATTTCGTAAGATTACGAATCACAACAAAAAAAATCATCTGCATGAACTATTTCTTTGGTTTTGATGAAAATGGATGATTATTTAGACGAAGAAAGTGTTTTTTATTGGCGATAATTACGTTATATTTAAATCATTTAAAAAACGCGAGAGAATTTTCATTTAAAGTTTCTATTAAGACCGATACCTTTCAAATGCTGCATCTTTTAAAATGATTAAAATATTTCAGTCAACGCCAAATGTCATGTATATGGATAAACCACGAATTCGAACTGTGTTAATACCGGAAAAGCTTGATTACATCGAAGATAGAGTTTTCCAGAGAAGTCCTGCAAGCATCAATGAATTAAAAGGATTCTTAACTAAAAAAATCTCGTCAATAACACCAACAGCGTTGCGAAGAGTGTCAAAAAACTTGGTTCGACGTGTTCATGTTTGCATTCTAAATAGTGGCGAACATGTTCAGCGTTTGTTGTAAAGAATGATAATGTAAAACATTGAATTAAATTATGTTTTTAAAAAATAAAATTATCACACGATTAAGTAACATTGCGCATTTCCACATTTTTGTTTTATCTCAAATAAAGTTGTAACAGTCCAACAGTGTTGGAAATTGTCTCCCTCCCTTAAACAAGTTTCAAACAATTATACTTCAATGTTAGAATAGTTGCCATATCCGTCAGACTTAATGATAATAAGAAAAAATAAACAGGTACTCTTTTAAATTGATCAATCTGTATTATAATTTAACATTAATTGAAATGAAATTGATATTTAAAGTACCATAAAGTAGAAACAAATTCACGATGTTCTTCAAATCTGTTACATTTAACATAAAATCAAGGAAAATGCAATATAAAGCAAAATCTAATATAATAACCCAAATTAGTAAATGAATATAAAGCTCTTATTATTTGCAAGGCTCTCTCATTATTAGCCTAAAAATGTGGAAAGTTACCCGATATAAGAAAATAAAATGCTTTTTAATGTTAAACATTTCTTCTAGAAATCCAGAATTTTTCTGAAAAAATAGCACAAAAAATTGTATGAGTGAAAAATACTTTTAGTAACTGTGTATGAAGCTTTGGTAAGTTAAACAGCTAATTTATAACTTTTATTATTTCAAGTCTTTACATGAGTTCTTTACGGAAAAAAGTTCTCTTTCATCTGTCGATTTTCCAATAACATGTAAGATATTTCTTCACTGAATCGCGATGCTTGAAATAGCGATGAATTTGTATATTTGTGAGTTTTTTGAAATCTGGATATCAATTTATTGAACTTTTTATCACATGTGTGAGGATATTAGTGAGCAGCAACAAATGTGAATGAAACAGGGATATTTTTTTTGTCGTAGCATATTTAGTACAAGAGAGATTAATGTGATAGTGAAGTTTAGATGGCGCAAGAGCTAGATGGGATCATACTGCGCCAGACAAGGTAAATCGGTGTTCTAGATGTTAAAACATTGAAAAAGGTAATGGTCGACAAGGATGGTCGAAAAAAGAGAGTGATGGAAAGTGAAATTTATGGGCGCATGAGCCAAATGGGGCCATGCTGCTCCAAACAAGATGTAACTGTAATCTAGACGTGTGAAAATAATTGAAAAAAAGATAAAAGTTAGTTGACAAGAAGGAGGGTCGAAAATAGAGAAGGATCGCTTGAGTTTTTTCGAGACGCATCACCCTTGTTTATCAAAGACAGTAAACCCCATAGAAAAGAAAAAAAAAACCACTAGGGTACCTCAGGGTCATGATGCCCGTACCTATCTAAAGAAGGCAAGTCTCTGAAGCCCCCTGATAATCAAAAGGGTCAGAGTGCCGGCTATACCTCCAGACACTGGATACCCATTTTAGTCGCTTCTTACGACATGCATGAGCTACAGTGAGACTATTTTTTTCATACCCGTACAAGCGCGGGCGCGCGCGCACGCACGAGAGAGAGAGAGAGCGAGTATTGTTGAGAGTAATGTGATGAAATAATGCAAGAAATAGCGTATTACAGTCGTCGAAAATTCTGTTATAATTTTTTCTATAATTAAGCTGTAATCATTTGTTCATGACTTGCGAAATTCTTAATAAATGTTATTCATTTATCTTAAAAATCTAGCATCAAATTATTGTTTTAAATTAGGCTACGTATGTTGAAAGAGAAAAGTATATTTAAATATTGTTTAGAAGCGAAAACTAATTAAGTTGATTTAAATGTGGAAAATAATAGTAGAATATTCGCATGCAGGAACGCTTAAACCTTAAAACGATGCTGAAATTTGAAATGCAATAACAAAATTTATGACCAAAATATTTCCGGTACTTACTTCTAATCCAGGGTGAAAAAAAATTCTAAATGCAAATATTACTTCCCTTTCAAATGACTATGGAGTGAATGTCGTCAAATATTTAGCTTTTAAGAAATTCTAAAAATTCCTTTCTTCGTAAGATTATAAAAGCAAAGTTGTATTTTAAAAACTCAGAAATAAGAAAAACAATTAAAATCCATAAATTCTGAACCTATATTCAAAAGAATTATATAAATTATTTTACTTTCATTCAAAATAAAGAAAATATTAATAAATTAAATTTGGAAGAATACACTTAACACAGTAATAGTATGAGACCGAGAATAATTCTGCTAAATTCATATGCATCCTAACAAATTTTTAACTCTAATAATTTTTTTCGTAATTTGTATATTTTTATTCATCATTTAATTATTTTGAAAACTTTTCTCTACGTGCTAGCCGTATGGTTCTGCACTGAACTCCTCTCACTCACTCACTTTACCAAAACAGTACCCTCAACATGTAGCCAACAGAGTCATTTCCCACCGAAGCCGTGCAACCAATAGGAAAGCTTCCTCTCAGCGAAGACTTCCTCTCAGCGAACTTAAGTCAAGAAACCTTTCGAACAGACCCTTAACCCCCATCTGTGCCAACCAATGGGAAACCTTCCTCTTGCGCTATCTTTATAGAAAGTTTAAAGCGAATTCCAGAAGACACATTCATACATTTCTTGAAATAGACATGAGCTTACTAGCCGCTAAGTAGTCCAGGTGCTCAACGAAATCTGTAACACTTATAGTAAACGTCACGAAACTTAGTCTGAGAAATGCAAATAATCATTTAACTATGTCTTTGAAACTGAACAACAACAACAAAAAATCATCTATAATATTTATTCGTAATGTCGAATTTAAGATTAATAGATACCCTCTTCCTCTTTGTCAGACAATAAAAGAAAAATTGTTTGCTTTGAAAATTGACTCACAAATTAACCAAATTTTAAGCAATGCATTTTTATTTTGTTCGTCAAAAATAGTTTTTGTAAGCGAACAACCAGTTAGAATTCATATATTGAGTGTAGTAATGCGTGCCTGAGATATTTCAGTCAAATTTCAAATATATAAATACAAACAGGCATTCCGTATATGTTAATGAATTAATTTAAATGTTAGTAGAACCAAACAGTTTTAATTAATACATTTATTTTATTACATTGATTAACTTTTATGAAGAAAATTGTATACGTTTGTCTAAACATTTTGAAATTCAAGATTTATTTGAAATTGATAGGAAGACTGTAAGATTTATTTGAATTATAAATCTTCATATAATTCTTACAATATTTGATAAAAGATTTTTATGAAGTGTAAGATTTATTTGAAAACATTCTTAAACGACATTCTTTTCCTTATAAGACGTAATTCAAAAGTAAAGTAAAATGACGAAATGTACTGATTTAAATTTGTATTACTGAAACAAAAAAAACAAAAAAAAAAACATTCCGAAACAGTTACAAATCAACCTGAAAGCAGTAATTTATTACAGAGTCATTTAACTTTTAACCGTTCAAAGATTAAAAATATAGTTTAAAGCACTCAAAGAACATTTCTTGAAACTTTTGAAAATGAAATCACTTTAAATATTTATTTTTAAGTGGGGAATAATTTTTTACATACTTCAGTAACTGCAAAATTACGATAAATATATATTTGCATTCACATTTTCTAAAATTTCACCTCTTATGATTCTGCTAACGTTAAATTTTGAATCTATAAGCATTAGCAAATCTTAAATAACAGAAGTTTGTATTTATAAAATTCAAAAAAAAAAAAAAAAAAAAAAAAAAAAAAAAAAAAAAAAAAAATGAAAGACGTGTTCCGTTACTAATGCACATATTAAAGATCTTAATATACCATATAATATAGTCCTTTCTTGAATAAAGAACACACCAGAAAAAGCTACGACAAATCTGGATGCATTCCATCATTGTACAATGGAATAGAAATATACACTGGGACTGAGTGAAAACCTAGAAAACACATATCTTTTCGAAAAGCATATAATAAAAAGTATTTCTCTGTTTACGAAAAGCATCATGCATAAAATGTTCTTCCATGGAGTTTTTTTTTCTTGTGTTCTTGTGAGAAATCATTTGTTTTGCAAAAAGCAGTATGTCTTGAGGAAGGAAAATCTCTCATGCAAAAAAAAAAAAAAAAAAAAAAAAAGTCTGGATTTGTTTATGACATAATAAAAAATAATGGAGAGTAAATTTTTTGCATGAGAAAACAAAATATGACATATAAACAGCTTTTGCTGGATTTTCCAAGGAGAATATATTTCGTGTACGATTTTTTATCAATGTCTTTTCCTTTAAAATAAGTAAAAAAAATCCTTGTGAAATTAACAATTTAGCTATCTTCTACTGTAAAATAAGTTTAGTGTAGTATGATATTCATAAGTCAAATGAAGTAAAATTTATTTTCATACAATTATTATTAACATTATAGTTATTAAAAATATTTTTCTACTGCATAATTTGTACTTAAGCAAACACGAAAAATTAAAAATAAATTCTTTTTCTACTTATGTGTTGCTGATCATGATGACAATAGTAAAATTATAACGAACCATACATAAAACATGGTGCTTTGAAACTCACGGGCCAAAATTTAAGGAGTTATATAAAACATTTAAATTAGCAATTTTCACCATACAACTCATAAGCAGAGAGCAAGCGATGAGCCACAAGACTGCCTGTAATGGAAAATGTAAGACACTACATTTCTTACACATCATCATTTCTACCATGAATTTCAGGAGGCATGATGACGGACATTAATCAGGAAAAAGCTTTTGCCTGAATACATTTTAACGCCTTCTAGTGGCTTGATTACTTGTAGGATATTTCGAAACTTATGGGCTAAAATTTAAAGCTAATTCAGAAATAAATCAGCTTTTATTATCACCATTAAAGAAAAAGTAGCAAGCTATATTTTGATTCTAACAACTTACACTGATTCAGGCCCACGTCAGAGATTATTGAAATGAAATCGCAGATCCATCTGCAAAGCTCGCTGCCACTGATGGTGAGGAGATAATATCCTTGACTCTCGATCTCTTCTGGTTAAGATTTTGAAAAATAAGCTTCTCTCTCTTTCCTTCTGAATGTGAGGCCTTGAATAATGATATTCGGGTTCAGTCCTATATTCCGTGACAAAATCTGAGTGTTTATATCAATTCTGGCTTTATAACTCACTTCTCAACAGGTCAACGTCCATTCATTTGTTATTTGAGCGGCTTTAATTTTAAAAACACAAATTTGTGTTCCTGTGTCTCTGTTGGAGATGCTGAGCACTACGTTTACTTTTGCCCATTTACAAAAAGTTTTCATTTAAAATGTCCTGTTGTTGAAACGAAATATATTTAGCTGAAGCCCGGGTGTGAAAATTCATTTTTACTTGCATTTCAAGCATAAATCCTGTTTCTTACGAATCGTAAAATTACCGAAATAATTTCTTAATTGTTTCAATTTTTTAAAAAACATTTCTTAATGTTTCAATTTTCCATATTGTGTAGTTTTAATATATACATATTTTTGTATATATATGCATATACATTGTATACATACATATTTTTGTATATATATGCATATACATTGTATACATACATATTTTTGTATATATATGCATATACATTGTATACATACATATTTTTGTATATATATGCATATACCTCGTATACATACATATTTCTTATAATATTTTTTTTACTAGTTTGTGGAAACATTTTGTACTGTGCCTTTTAACCTATTATACATCTTATTTCTGCAAGAAAATTCCTATTGTTAGATCTTTTTTTTATTCCAGTCATGCGCATTTTCTTACCTGTAAATACATTGTAAGCTTTATTTACTTTTGATTTCGAAATTATGTAATATTTTTTGATCTTTCGTCAGTAAATGCTGAGTGAGGGGGTTATTGTTTTCCGGATAAACAGTTTGTAGCTCTATACTCTTTGGGTGAGCTCGTTCAACTTGAACATTCTGCCAATAGCTTTGGTAGTTACTACAAAGTGTTACGTTAATAAACAATCAATCACAAACGAATGTTCTTGTGATTCTGATAATTACGAAGGTCGTTCAATAAGTCCTTAGAAAATTCAAGAAATGGCGTCCATATTACCGTAAATGGTTTATTTTTAGTAGGCATCATGACTCACAAGTCAGCTGTTCTTGGTCTCAGTTCATTCGCACCTCAAAAATTCGTCGTCATAAATTTTATGGAAGATGAGATCATCCTCGCCTTCTTTGGAGCAAGTTCAAAGAAGCGCATCATTATTTTTATTTTTGCTAGATTTTCGGTGTATAACTTTGAATCCACTTTTCATCGACGGAAAGGACTCGATGCTATTGCAATCTAATTTGGATTTGACAGCAAACTATTACCAAATCGAAACTAAGTTGATCCAACATTTTTGTTTTTAAGCATTTTTGTTTTTTAAGCATTTAAGCAACATTAAGCATTTTTGTTTTGCACTCCTTTTAACAGATAGCAATATTCAATAATAACAAAAAAAAAAAAATATTTAACGATGCCACTTGTCTTCAGATACAAGTACAACTTGAACCACTCTCGTCTATTTAACTGTAGGTAAAATATCTAGATTTTTAAGTATTTATTTATTTGAAAAAATAAATTCTAAATTTTAATGAAGAACAATAAAAAAAATTTACGTATCATGCTTTGTTAAGCATTGAGAGATATAAGAATTCTTTTTTTTTTTTAAATAAACATTATCATCAAAGGTTAACTTTGAAGTACTTTTATCACTCTCTGATATTGTATATAAATCTAAATGTTGAATTTCTTATTATTTATATGAATGAAATTCTACAGGAATATAAAAATTGTTCTAAATTAGTTAAGTTGAAGAAATGCAATTTAACAAAGTAGTATTCAAAATAAGCTTTATATTTTAGTCTATTTAAAATAAACGAATTAAGAAATTATCAGATTTGAAACCTCATAATAAGTCTTTATCTAAGTTAATAATAATCAATGATCTTCGTTATCACACGACGTTCAGCTCATTTAGTAGCTATAAAATGAGAAAATAAATATAGCTGCTGGCGATACATTCAAATAATTATGAAAAAAAATGAGCTGAAATTAATGAAATATTCAAGTATAGAAAATTTATTATAAACATGATATTTTTTAAAATGAAAATTGACTGCAGTATTATAAAAAAAATAACAAACAATTTGTTAGTTGCAATGTCTGATTTTTCAAGTTACACTATTCAATAAAATTTTTTAATTAATACATTGATCTTTCTCATGTATTCTTAATTATGTTTACTGTAAAGTAAGCTAATTTCAAAGACTGATTGATTGGCTTTATTAACGTCTTAATGGAAGCAAGACGAATGCAATGGACTTAGTGATTTTGAACCTCGGTCAATTGACGAGGATGACGAGGAGTCGGTACCTCTCTCTTCCCATTTCCACTTCTCTCCAACGGTAGGATGAACATTTGAAAAACAAAAGAATAAGTCATTACTGAGTGATTAAACATAATACTACCGATTACAAGTATTGGATGGGATTAACAACGCAGTCTGCGATAGCTGATTTACCATTGTCATGAACGGCGTTGCTCCGTGTGTTCGAGTCCTGATACCGCGAAATACACGACGTATAGCGTAGCTGATTCATGTCAAATCAATCAAAGTTCAATGTACTCTCAATGGCATAGTATGGTAGTTTGGTGAGTAATAATTGATCTCAGATGTTGTTTTCATCATTTGACCATGGTTTAAAATAACCAGATTCGTTGCCAACAGCCCTTAAATAAAGTCTAGAGTATTCTTATTCGTTAAAGTTTCTTTTTCTTAATGTATTAATTTTCTTTCGGGATTACTTTGAGCAAATGAATAATTTGCATGTTTAATACATCTTCTATTACGTATTTTTCAGAATCTACAATTTGTTAAAAGATCAATTCCTTAATTTGTGCTTAACTTATAAAATGCGAAAGGAAAAAAAATTCTGAGGAAAAAAAGGGAGGAAAAAAATCTGTGCAGGTTTTTGGAATATCGTACAAACGATTTTAGGTGAGCAAATAAGCCAGAATAAATATTCGAAGGTATACCGCTTTTTTTTTCTATTTCAATTTAACTAAGATTTTTATACGAATTCCTTTTCTTTAGATAATTTCTAAATAATTTTTATACTTCTGTTCCTGGTATTTTTTTTCTTAAAGTAAACTGACACGACGAAAGAAAAAAAAAGAAGCAATTTTTTTTTACTGAAGTATTTTACAGATTCCCAATGAATGATAAAATTCTTCTTTCCCTTAAAAAGGTTTTACACCATTCAAAAGACGATAGAAAATTTAAGCAGATTATTGTATTTTGTACTTCTCTTTTTGTTACTTATTATTCCTATAACCGGATGATAAACTACAGCAAGACGAAACTTCTCAACTTACTTTCGAAAATGTTTTCTGTAACGTATTAAAAGAATTTCTCGCAATTTGTTCTCAGATTGCATGACAAATAATGCGTATTATAAGCAAATAGTGAACTTTTAGATGTTTCCTTCGTAATAGAGTGTTTTTTAGTAATAGAATATTTCCATTCATTCTTTCAAAAACTATTTTTAATTTATGGAAATAATAACAAATTTCCATAAATATTTGCTTGTTCTAGAAATATATTTATGAAATTTGTCGAATGTTTATTTCCGATTAATAAGTATAATCACAAATACATATCTCTCAAAATGATTTTAATAAGTAGAATATAATACTGAGTTTAAGTAATACACATGTGTATTAGTTCGTTTTATTTATTTGGAAGATTTTTCTTGTTTACTGTTTTGTACACTTTTTGACGAGGAAAGATATTAATTGTTTAAACCAAGACATTTTGCAAAGAAAGTTCATCTGTTGTTTAGAAAAAAATGAACTCTCATTATTCAATGATATAGTATTATATTTTAAATTCTTTATTGAAGAAATGAAAGTATTTTTTTTTTGAAAATTTCGGGAAATGGTAAATGGAATTCAGTATTTAAAAAATAAGTATATAAGCTGCATGATCAAATTATGAAAATAAATTATAACTTTCCAAATAGTTTTTTAGCATAGAAAGTATGTCAATCAATGTTCGCAAAATTGATTTGCAAAGTAATAAATAAAATTCAAACACGTTATATTCGAAATTATTTTACGTAATAGTTGTTAATGTTAGATTTATTTTTTTTCGAACGAGAGTTTTAAGGCATAAGCTGAAAATACATAAATGGAAACGTTTAATTAATATCACATTAGCTCTCTATAACTTTAAAAATAACTAGTTGTAAAAAATTTCGGTTTACTATTTAAGATATAAATATTCCACCTTTTCCACCTTTCTCAATTGGATCTCTTCTTTGATTTGAAAATAATAAGTATTACCAAGAAATATTTGATTTGAAAAGATTTGATTATTTGTTAATTTCAATTAAGCTATTAACGGAAATTGAATAAATTTGATTTTTTGACTCAAACAAATCAACACCATTTATCATATCACTTCAATTCAATTTCACCCAGGATGCTTCATTGATGTGTGGAAGAAGCGTTAAGCATGTTCCAGCAAAATTAAACTTCATATTTATTTTTCATGATATTTTCATGATATCCTTTATTTTCAGTTTTTTTCCCTGCTGATGTAAGAACTTTTCCCCAAATCATTTTTGCTCAAAAGAGCAACATTTTAATGAGAATTATATTAACGAAATATTTTAAAAAGTTTTTGCAAATAATTAAAAATAATGGAAACACATAAGTTTTGGTTCCAAGCCAAATATACATCAATAAAAGGAAGAATTTGTATGTATATGTCTGTCTATGGACAGCATAACGGATCTAAAACATGACGTCATACGTTGAAAGTACGGTGATATGCATGTCAAAGAGAATTTCTCTATAAGAATGTGCTTTAAATTTTAAAAATCTAATGTTAAAGTAACCCTCAAGGGTGATTTTTTGATTTATTCATCTGGAATATTTTGTTTCACATGACGTCATGGCGTATTTTGACACTGGCAATACACACAATGCATATACACATGAAGGTTTGAATACACAATGAATGACACTGACAATATACATTAAAGGTTTTTGAAGGTTATTATTACATTTATTAATAGTTTGTTCTTACTAGCAAATTTATGATTCCTTATCGAATGAATCAGCTTTTTTTTTTTCAATTTATATTTCGAAAATATTATTTCAAAAATTATTTTTTGGTTTTGGGAACGTGGTTTATGTGTTTTATTTACCTTCATGAAACGCTGCCTTTTATTTGAAATGGAAAGACATTTAAACATAACATAGTTTATTTTGAACCTCTTCAAATTGTTCATTAATATTTCTTCACAATTTAATGCTGTACTTAACAACTACTAGCAGAACTAAGCTATTTTTTTTTTTATCAGTGGATATTTTGTGTTCTTACTTATTATTTTGCTGCAATTTATGAATCATCCGTGGGTTCCAGTGCTATCATTACACCACGAAATGAAATTTTAAATTAAATACATTTTCTAATATGTTGTTTAGTCCCATGTAGGATAAGCGATCTTATCAAAAATATGCCATGCTTGCTAGCTGGATTGTTGAGTTTTTAAATTCACCTGTGCGAAGAGCAGGAATTCGAAATAAATTTAAATGTGTTGACAATATTTTTCTCCTTTTCAAAACAGTAAGAAATATAATTCTAAGCATACATTTTGTGCCTTTACAATAATAAAGTCTAATTAAGGCCTATTTTCAGATTTGTTCTTTTATGATTTTAAAATTATTTCTATCATAACTAGTTTTCTTATAAGGATCAATCAAAATAATAATTTTATATGAAAATTATTATTATGATTCGTTTGATTCTTAGAAATGTTTGTGTAATTATCCGTTTAACAAACTGCAATGCAAGCACTTTCAAAAGGGGTTAAAAATAAAATTAACACTCACACACACACACACGCACGCACGCACGCACAGTTATCAGCTAATTTATTTGGACGTAGAATTTTTTAATGTTTTTAGTGCACTAAAAATATTAAAATGTATTAATAAGGACATGGTTATATATTTATTAATTTTAAGAAAACAAATTTTCTTTAAATTTTTATTTGAAATTCTAACTCAAATATGCCTTCGGTACCATGATATTTATGTTTAATGTAATATTTTATATATATCCGGATTATATTTTAAATTAATTTATATTACATAGTTTTAAACATACATATGGAGTGACGTTGAATATTTTGACATTTGTTTGAAAACTATAGCTAGATTTATTAGTAAAAGAATACTTGTTTTTTAAAAAAGTTTTATTAATACGAATATCAATCTTATATATATATATTGATAAAAATTATCATTGCTACCTTTAACAATACGAGAGAGAGAGAGAGAGAGACTAAATGCGAAGTGTGGCTATTAAATAATGAAACTGATAATGTAAAACATTTTTTTTTGATATCATACATATTTACTTAATTTCACCTTCCATATACACTCCTCTTCTATCCTTATAGCACTCCATACGAATCTGCCATTGTTCGAAACAGTGCTGGAAGTGTTCTTCTATGATCTATTCAAGGACACGTCCCGTTTCTCTTTCACAGTTTCAAAGGAATCAAATTTTATTCCTTTTAATGCATATTTCAGCGTAGGAGAAAGACAAAAGTCGCGTAGCTCAAGATCCGGCGAATAAGGTGAATGGCCTAACACTGGGTTTTTGTACTTTTAAATTTAGGATTTTAAAAGTAAATACGCGAGGTCATGATCATGTTATATAAAACCACTTATAATCTCTAAATTTCGTTAAAATATAAAAAAAATATGCAAATCTATATCCAACAAACCAGTTTTGCAAATTAAAAATAAAAATTGGAGCACGTTATATTTAACTTATTTCAAAGATACATGTAAATGGTATTTTATTTTAAGATTTGTAAAGCAAAAGAAGAAAACGTGCACACATGAATGGAAAGTATAAATAATATTGGGTATATTGAGAAGTTTTAAAACGAATTTTGTGCGATGTCCACTGAGAATTGGTTTACTAGTCAATACTCTGCTTTTGATTCCTGTTATATGAAGAAATGTAGAGTTATTGAACCAACGCGGAATCTAGGAAAAGGAGGAAGTAAATTTGAAATTTCGAAGGTGAAAGATAGGATACAGTAAGTCATTCATTCGTAAATGGCTTTTGCTATGAATTTTCCTAAAACGAGTGCTGCAAAAGTATATCATTCGCTGTGTTCGGTTTTCGCGGAGGAAATTACATGGAAAATCACATAAAAATTTATACTTTGAAGTTTTCATGACGGCGATTTGATGTTAGGGATACATAACGTGGTGCACTCAACTGAGCACTAAGCATGATGATTTGATTGCAATGTTCGTAAAACATGCATCTCCAACAAAAAATGAACTTGACTAACAAATTAAAGTTTCACAAAAAGCGTTTCCTAATCGCTTACACACAATGGGAAAGATGCAAAGGCAGGAAAAAAGGGTGCCGTATGCATTGAACCAGAGTAACAAGGATGAGCGTATTTTGAAGTACATGAATCTGCTAAACAGGCGACACAGAAATTTTTCTTCTTGAAAACTGAGAGTGGAAATTAAAATGGATGTGTTATGTCAATCTGAAACACAAAAATATTTGGGTGAGGTCCCGTCGATGCTGAAACGAGCCATTCCCTGCAAAGAAGTTCTCCTATGCATCAGGTGGGATATGAAAAGCGTGCTCCATTGCGAACTTTTAGATACGGATAGAAATGTAACTGTTGAACGCTACAAGTAACTATTGCTGCAATTAAACCAAGAAATCGGTCGAAAACGTCTATTTATTGGAAAAGGTTCCGGCTCCAAGCTAGTGCAACTGCTCATGATGCAAAACCAGTTAAGGGCACGCTAGTAACGATGAGCTGGAAAGTTTTGGAATACCCGGTGTAAAGCCTAAACTTAACTCCTTCAGGTTATCATTTGTTTTAGTTGATGAATAATGTCTTGAACCAGAAGACTATTCCATCTACATCACTCACATCCATCTACTACCCGGCCATTGGCCGAAGATGTTAGATAACATGAATAAATGTATTATTCTCAGAACGCTATTAATTATTCATTTCTATGAAACATGCTTTAAAACTTTATACTACACCTAATATTACACAACAATTTCTGAAAATTTAAAAATTTTCGCAAGTAGAAAATTTCCTTTTATAATAAAAGAAATATATTTAACTGTTATGGAAGAGCGTCGTGT